>JASSRZ010034611.1:0-15203 GCA_032164315.1 Malacoctenus gilli | reverse complement strand
ATTTAACATTAACGAATCAATGGTGCGGAAGTGGAGGAAGCAACAAGATGACCTGCACCAAGTAAAGAAGACTGTTTCTTCATTTTGGGAGTAGACAGCGTTATCAGAACGCTGGTTTGTAATCTATTATTAAAGTTTGACTGACATATCTGACTGTTTTGTTGACATTCCCTTTAGCGCAGCTCCTTCTTATGGATGCATAAAGTAACCCCAGCCTCTACTGTATTATCTATCCTATGCGCCTTATAATGCGGTGCGCCTTGTATATGAACAATGTTTTAAAATACGCCATTCATTGAAGGTGCACCTTATAATGCGGTGCGCCTTATAATGTGGAAAATACGGTAGATTGGGACAGTTTGTTTAATTCAGAAATATCTTGGTGATTATTGAAATGTTGAAAATTAGTCATAGTTGCATAAAGGTTTCAGATGCTGACAGTTCAAAAAATGCTTCAGGAAAGATGAAAACAAAGTAAGTTTATATCAGCTGTTGGCATGTGAATTAAGGAAGCAAAGCATTAGTGTTTACTCTCTAACTGTCCACACATGACAGTCCAGACAAGTTCTTGGGCTACCAAATATCTGATTTACAGGAGGAGAGAAGTCACTACAGAAACCACATCCATCCCACACACCTCCTTCACATGTGGACTTCTTGCATGGAGGAAAAATTTCTGCGCAGTTTAATAAAGCAAGTTTTTTTGTGGGAGGACATTTTTTACAAGTGTGGGGGTTCAGCACATGTTTGAGTTTTACAGGCATGCAAATTTTGATCCAAATGTGACGCCATACAGGAGGAGTTTTAAGGGCTCTTACCTTCACCTGTGAGTTTAAACTCACCCCTCCCTCCCCCAAGTCCCAGCTCAAAGGGGGAGAGAAGTAATCATTGGGAGGACTCTCCAAGGTTCCATCTGCAGAGCTCTCCTGCTGCAGCCCATGTAAATAAGCTCTGTATCCACACAGTCCACATCTATGAATGCTTCTCTGGGCTGATGTGGAGAAATTACCCTCTGTTGTCTATTAAACCTAAATCTCTCTCGAATTTGTAATACGTTGGTCTTCTTATCACTGTTCTCTCCAGCTGTTTCAGCTTTATCTTGCTTGCAGGAAGTAGTCTTGCCTAATCATCTTTCTGCAACCACTTCAAGCAATACAAGAGGAGGACAAATTTGTCCTTTCATCACGTCTGGGTGTCTTCACACAGAAACAGAGACCTGTGAAAAGAGATAACAGCCCCAAGACAGAAGGGTTTGTGTGAAAAGAGGCCATGAAGACAGCCAGGTTGAGCAACCCCAAGATGCTCCCACACCTTTATTTAGGAAGATCAGATAAGATGAAAAGATATGATAAGATAGTTCTTTATTAATCTCACAATGGAGAAATTCCCTTGGTTGAAAAACATGTGCTCTAAAAAACATATAAAATAAAATCCGAAACAACAAAGAAGTTGAAATAGATACTAACATCTAAATTTAAAAAAAAACGTGCCATCTTATATACAGGAGATTAAATTGAATATTAATATCGTGGCATCTTATGTACATTTTTTTTAACAACAGTGGGAAGGTGTGCTCCGGTTGTTAGGTATGTGTGCTGTTGTATAGTCTGACAGCAGCAGGGATGAATGACCTGTGGCAGCGCTCCTTCCTGCACTGAGGGTGTCTCAGCCTCTCACTGAAGGAGCTTCTCAGCTCCTCCACCATCTGGTGCAGAGGGTGAGAGGTGCAGTCCATGATGATTATAAGCCTGGCCAACACCGTCCTCTCAGGCACCTCCTTCTCCAGAGTTCAGAGGGCAGCCCAGGATAGAGCTGGCCCTCCTGACCAGCTTGTTCAGTCTCCTCCTGTCCGACTCTGTGCTGCTCAGGGCCCAGCAGACGACAGAGTAGAGGAAGGCGGGCGCTACCACAGTGTCACAAAAAGTACTAAGTGGAGGCCTGCACACTCCAAAGGACCTTAGTGTCCTCAGGAGGTGCGGGCAGCTCTGGCCCTTCTTGTACAGGGCGGTGGTAGCACTAAGTTACACTAATCAGGCAAATCAAACACTTTCAGGCTATCACTTCACACCGTTGATGAAAAAATCACATTCAGTTTTCAACCAGAAGGCTAAAAACTGATTGATGAGACTGTGACTGTCATCAGACATAAACGCCAGCAGTATTTAAAGCAGCCAGTCTGAGCAGAGGGACAGCACTGAGCTGGTCATCATGTCTCCTGGGACAGAGCTGCTCTCTGACTGCTGGATAGTGAACTACTAATCTAGCACAGCAGGCTTGAACCCTGACACAGACGGAGCAGGAACGGCTGCGCTTCCAGCCATTTAAATTTGCTGACTTGGATCATTTTTACTGGAAAGTCATGAAAGGCTCCAATAAATCAATTAGATGAAAAAAAAAACATATCCGTCATGTTCATTTAATAGCATATTGGACACTGTTAGTGTTCGATGTGGGTGTCGTAACATGGATTGATATCACTGTAACACATTCCGGCGGATTGATGGGGTTTCGTTTGATTTCATTACTCACGACCAGCGCTCAAAGGGCCAAATGATGTGCAAACTCCAGTCACTGAGATTATGTGTTTTAACTCATTCTCCAAGTGTGCTGACTTCATGCCAGCTCATCTCATTTCTGTGGCATGTCGGTATGGGAGACCATTAGGTGATTGATTCCTTGTTCTTTGTATTTCGCTGCAGCTATTCCCAGGCCTTAACTTCATGAAGGGTTTCATTTTGTTGCAGTATAAATGCATTTATTATAATTATTATCACTATTATCACTATTATTATTATTATTATTATTATTATTATTATTATTATTATTATTATTATTATTATCCCTCATTGGCAACTGACCATCTTGCTGTGGGTTCCCAACTGGAGATGATATGCACAATGAGGGCTATGTCCCACCATGGTGCTAGATAGGGCAGAGAAGTGTTGTGTGTGTGTGTGGGGGGGAGGATAGCGGCTAGCGCATATGCACTCAAGGATACAGCTACAACTCACTCAAATGGACCAATGAAAAAAATGACAGCAACAGTATCATATAACCCAGTCTACACCAGCCTTTATTTAATGTCAATTTGTTGCACTAAAGAGGGCTGTTTTCTTCTCTGTTTTTTTGGAACTTGAATCCAGACTGCCACTGTAGATTTTTTGTGACATTTTTGTTTTCATTTGCATTTTTTGGAGTGCAGTTTACTTGACTGAGCCGAATTGCCAGCTACAATTTCTGCTCAATTAGAGCAGGTTATGAGCTGATTTTTTAATGTGAATTATACTTGTGTTGCCTCAAGTGGGCTAATGACTGGATCAGCGTCAATGTATGTTGGAAGTATTTTTTTTTTAAAGATTAAAGAAAACTTTTTTCATTTGCACTTTACCTTCCAGTTGTAATGTTTACATTTTGTAAAGAAGTCAAAATTGTGTTATGCAGCAGGTGTTTATTAGGATTACCTGAGGGAGAATGTGATCCAAATAGTTGGAGACAAAATAAATTTGGCACTTTGTTCATAGCCTAACTTGAATTGAAGTTGTCATATTTTGCACATATAAAAGTATGTGTGATGTTTAGACGATTCCAAGAAAGGAGATTTGTCATGTCAGTATGATACAATTTTTCTTATATATTTTCTGGTGGGTAGGGGGCTACATCGTATCAGTTAAAATCGGTATCGGGAATCGATAGATAAATAACATCGGTATGTTGGATATTGGTAAAAATGCCAATATCGAACATCTCTAATGTCAGTACATTTTTTTGTAATTTGATGCAGGAATTCTTTTCTGAATTTGCAACGTCATGCATTTGATTCATCTAGAGATATATTATAGTTGATTAGAGATATAATAACTAAGAAAATTGGGTGTGTCCAGCCCACCTGCAAATTACTTTTGTTGAAGGGTGAATATACTAATTCTGGGGGTTTGTTTTTAGAGTAATTTTGAATTTAAAATGGCAACGTGGACAATAGGTCGTTGATCTGAGGGAGGATTCACATTTTCCTGGCATTAATCCTTCTTGTGAGGTTGATAGGAAGGTTAGTCCAACACTTCAAATCATTTCTGATCCTGTCCAACAGTGGAGTAAAGTTGAGGTGATCTACTTCAGATAAATTAGATGACATATTTATACTCAGGTCCATTATATTGCCAATGACAAAGAGGTATTGACGGTATTGGTCTGCAGGATTCCAGGACTTCTCCGCAGCAGCTAGTACAGGTGGACAGTGTGGACAGGTTGATGGTGTGGACAGTGTGGAAAGAAGGAAGGACAGATTCTGAAACTTTGGAAGCCTGATCTGAGGCAGTGGTCACACACTCTTAGAACATGATCACATGGTCTGCTGTTCACCCAGACTGCATTTTTATGACATGAATCTTTATCGTCCTTCCTGACGCCGCATTTATTTTACGCAAGACATTGAAGCAAACAGTCATTGATATCCCTGTGGCTCCAGTTGCTTATCTTACGTGTGTGTGTGTGTGTGTGTGTGTGTGTGTGTGTGCGTGCGTGTGCGTGCGTGTGCGTATGTGTGTGCAAGAGTTCCCAAAGAGGACACAGACAGACTTTTAACTCAAAAAAATAAATGACTGAAAATAGTATTGAACTTCTAATAAAGATTCTCATGTGGCACCACAGGTAATGTGGCGTCACGTGAGAATCTTTATTAGGAGACACCACAGGTAGCGTGAAGCCCCTTTAATCCGGAGGTCTCTGGTTGAGTGCCGCTTAGCATTCAGCCAACCAGAGAAGTGACACGTTGACCAGCTGAGGTGATATGGAGCTAAGTCCAAAGAGTAACTCACAAAAACTGCATTGTAGCAACAAAAGTGAAAATATTTTTTCCTAATTTTTTTTCAAAGGAATCAAACAGTAAATTTAATAAAAACTAAATTACAGACATTTTTTCCACTTTGAATATGTGTTTGATTCAGCTCTTCAGTTATGTTAAATTCAAATTTTCTTCTTTCACGTTGAAATAATGGGTTTTTTTCCAGTTGCAGGATGAGCTGTCATGATCGTACATATTTTTTTTTCTGTGAGCCTGTCTGCCCAAAGACATTTAATGACGTGCAGAAAAATCGAGTGTTGGTACAAGTGGGTCAGGCAACTTGTGCTCATTTCAAAGAAATAAACATAAACATCTCACCATTTAATCAGAGTGTCACTACAACTGGTTTTGTGATACTATTAAAGGCTTCTCCATCACACCAGATGAAGAAACTTCAATTTTTCAATATGTCTACATTCGTGTAGAGACATTTAACAGTTGGTGAAATATAATCAGTCCTTCACTCCCCAGTAAGTTTCTGTTTCATCAAGCTTGTTTCATGAGCTTGTAAAGTGGGTGGAGCTGCAGCTGTGCCCCCTTCTGATTACAAATCCAAGGCCTGCATGTTGTGTTTCCTGTACAAACATGTGACTCATTAACGTAAGACCAAGGCAACCCTCTGAGACTGGTCACTGTGAACAGAGAGCTAATGTGAGCCTGCAAAGAATGCAGCTTCGCTCAATTCACTTTTTTTTTTTAACCAAAACATGTTAAGTTTAATGAAGACATACAGCACACATGTTTAATTGCAGAAAAGGAGCAAAATATATACCTCTTTTAAGTCATTGAACAAACTCCTGTTACCAAGACGGGAAAAAAAGTCATTGTGGAATTATGAGACTGAGACAGTGTCCTGTGAAGTTAACTTAGCTCTCCACTTTTAAGTTTTCTTTCAAGCTACACACCATTAGCAATGTCTGGGTCAGAACGGCACAGGGAGAACCAGGAAGTACATCAGGTCACAGTTTCCTGTCTGTCTGTTATTCTAATCAAGAAACAATGCCCGAGGCAGTCCTGACACCCAACAGCACATCCAGCTTGGGAAACGTCCCTATAACAATTGTGGGTCACCACAATATGTTCACTGGATTAGTTTGACTTTACCATTTGATGAAAATATTTATTTTTATTATTTTTTACTTGTGTTTTTTCTCCTACATTAGACTGACACTGATAAAAGTAAAACAGATTGATTACTCACCGTACCTTCAATGTGTGGTAAATTTCCCACACCCTTATTGAGGAGCTAAGCCTGTATCGAGGAAAAGTCGGGCACAAAACAACACATTTAAACTTGATACAAGCCACCATGTTGGAAAACATGATAGTCCACTGGAATCTCTGTCACTGACAGGCTCTAAAGCTCAGTGAGGGCTTGTCAAGGACACAACAGTATGTTTGGCCTTGTTCTGATGGCATCACAGAGCAGCAGTGCTCTCTTTGGTGGCTGGATGAGTGCTGGAGAATCCACTTAAGACAAAGCCAATCTCATCCTTTTACATATCGCTGAAACATCACTTAACATTTCACCTCAACACTTCAACTTCAGCAGTGTTATAAAAGTGACACATATTACCTACTAAAGGGAATGGGAGCATGAAATGGGCCATAAATCAAAACAAGTATCGCTATCTCTGGAGCTCTGCTGATGAGATCTCCAACTTAGGTCTAAATATTATGACTTCCTGGAGATGTGTACTGCCTGCAATCTGCCAAAGTGAGTCACTTACTATTCTGCACAACAGATACACTCCTGTTGTGGTTGGCTGTCACGACAGACTGACTGGCTTCATGGTGGGATTGGCCTGAGTTCACACTGTGGCTTATTGCTGAGAGTCGACAAAAATGCAGTGCAGTTCTTTTTGGACTCAATCACAATTTTATACCACTTTATTGAAACCGAGACAATATTGAAATATATAATGTGTTAAGAAGGGCTGACCACATTTAACTACATTAAAGGAATTAAATGCACTCAACACACAAGACAGAAGAGAATATATATTTTACTGGAGGTGCCTCCCAATGGTTGTTAAAAAGATATTTCACAAAGTGGAAAAAAAATTCAAAAGTTCGCCATAACCAAATCATGCTACTTGATCTCATGCCATTTGTACACACCAACACACCCATTCGCTTATTCACTGCACACAGCACCTTTATCGACAGAAGAATCGATAAGAAATGGGGAACAGGAAAGAGGAAGGCAGAGACCAGCATCCCAGGAGAGGAGGAGCTGGAGGGAGAGTCAGCCTGGGCAAGGCAGACCCATAAGGTGAGCAAATGACAGGACATCATACTCACCGAGACAGCGCCACCCACCACTCCTAACAGATGTGGGAAAGTCCTTCAATCCCTTGCTGTCTTGAATTTGATGAAGCACTCTGTTTTTTTTTTTTGTTGTTTGCTGTTTGAAACTTGATCTTGTCTGAACCATAGACATTAATCGGTAGACACCTCATGGACTGGTGCCGCCTACTCGAGCTAACGTCTCTGCACAGCTGCTCTCTTGGATGGGTGGCTAATTCGACTCCAGTGCATTTAAATGAATGTGTATTCCCAACCTAAATTGTAATAACTTCTCTCATTTTTATTCAGTTTTCACACAGCTTGGGGTGTTACAAATAGCAGACATAAAGTTGTGATCTATGTTGCTGCAACACGTTAAAAATACATGTTTTCATACTGAAGCATATATTATAGTCTTTAACAAAGGCAGACTTCTGGTATTTTGATAAATTGATAACTGTATCAGATGAATTACAAAAGAAACAAGTTTGATTTTCATATGAATTTATTTCTATCTCTCACCTCACCCACACTCAGCCTACACACACACACACACACACACACACACGCACGCACGCACACACGCACACACACACACACACACACACACACACACACACACACACACACACAAATACATGTCAAAATCATCAGGTTTGAAGCGACCACTACAGAGTTTGGATGACTCGGGAGGAACAAAACCCTCCCTCTTTAATGCAACTTCCCATTGCCTTCTTAAGCCTGTGTCACAAAGAAACCTGAAAAATGTGAACGGAGAAAGAAACAGCAAGAGATGAGGGTACCAGTGCCTGCCGATAGCATTTCGTTGATAGCAAAAAATTAATGTAAATAGGAACTTTTCCCAGATTGGCTTGTATGTACAGGAGACATTTTGGAGGCAAAAAGTGTTTTCAGCCTTGTGCTGATGGTATGGTGGCCCTGAGGTGCAAATCATCAGCACACAACACACAACAAGAAATCACATAACACCAAAACAAATCAGAAGACAACTACAACAACTAAATTGCAGAAAACACCACAAATTATCCTGCAAGCATCAACAACTGGATTGGATGAACGTCCCTTTCCCTTCCAGCTGTAAGATGGTCATTCCGCGCTGCAGTCAGGCCAGCCCACAGTTTCAAAGACAAAATCAAGTTGAGCCATCTCAATGCCTGTAAATTATTAAGATGTTCTCTCAATTACCTAACCAAATTTTAAAAAAAACAACACTTTTTTTCATTCCAAGAAGCTTATCCACCCGTCTCCCATGACCACATAGGCATGTTCGTGTGCTCTGGAGTGAGGAATCTCAATCATGCAAGCATGCATCCTCTCATGTACAACAGAGAGGATGAGGAAGAAGGAGAGGGTAAAAAAGATCAGGGCTAACTGAAGTAATCTGTGCCACTTTGCTATACCATGTGGTGTTTCATGGGATGACAATAAAAGCAGCCAGTCAGCCATTCCACTACTGGCATAGCAGCCATACAAGTACTGTATCACAGTACATCCACTGTTTGCTGTGTAGTTTTTACTGTACAACAGTACTGGATGACACTCGCTCAGTAGTGGACAAATTTAGTCTTTGCTGAACTGAGAGGCAGGCATCTGTTGGATGCAGGTGGTGATTGCTCTCAGCTCGTCTGTACTGTCTTGGTCAATACAGTGATTGCCAGTAATGCTGTCACTCAGAGGCAGATTCAAACCCCCATTAGTTTAGACCAGAGAATAGATCAGGGGAAAAACACCAAAGTCTTTCCACCATCTTTACCACATGCTTTCTGAGAGGAATTCCAAAAGGGTTAAAGAGCCACAATTCTAACATGTGCAGGGAACTAATATATTGTACCAAAATTCTGTTGTATGTAGAATCAAAGGCCCATCTTACATTCTAATACACACAGTACTGTGTTTGAAGTAAAACGTGTGTTTCTGACTCCTGTAGATAAGTTGGGATGGATGCCATGGCTCACCCTAATGAACACATCTTTATCAATGAAGTAGACTTCAGTCTTACAAGGTCATCGCCAAAGGTAAGGTAGCATCACTGTGTCTGCAGCCATTAGCAACTGGTGATCTTTGCCATTTTGCCATGCTAGCTCCATACAACACTGCACCACTTCAGTTTCTACACCAGTTGCACACGAACCTTCTCCAACAGGAGGGGGAGCCAGCACAATTTGTGCAGGCCGAAGATGTTGCCATTTGGGACGACATGAGGCTGTGTTCGCACCAGGCTCAATGGCCACTCAGGTTCCTGAAGCTTTTCTGCCAACATGCTCTCTTTTTCAAAATCCAATACAGGAGTTATCCTTAGCATGGAAGTGGAGTGTGTGACTGCAGCCCCCCTACACACAGCACAATCTCCTGCAGGCAATGCCTCCACAGTCCTGTGAGGATGTTTCTCTGGAGTCCAAAAAGGCTTGGATCATAAAACAGAGTATTTCCATGCTGTCTGGCAACGAATGACGTTGATGAAATGCTGTGGCCTGACCCTAACCTGGAAGAAGATCATGCTGATGTAAACGGTGATGCTGATAAGCCTATATGTGTGCTGAACATGGAAATACTGAATAAACGAACAAACAAACCCGGTCCTCGACCTTTTGGTGGCAGTGTTTTGAATGGATCTTTCCACTGTGCAAGAAACACCATTGTACATTTAAGCCTGTGCGTATTTCTTGAATGTAAAAACTTATTGGAAAATGAAGTGAAATGTTTGTTGTGTTCAGTGTGGGTTTTTCAAATTATGTGAGTGAGCTTTTCCAGGAATTGATTCCAACAAATTATATTAAGAAAAAATCCTCCAATGCAGTATTCAACAACATTTACCAACAATCTCAATGTCCATAATTGATTTTAAAATAAAAGCTGCACTCTCACCACCCTCAGTACTTTAACATGACCAATGCCAACATTTAATTTTTTATTTGAAATGTTAATGTGTTTTCTGCTCTGCAGTTGTGTTTTCGGATTTGAGGTTTGTTCAGTGCGTTCAAATTTCTAATTAGTGGCTGTATTTTTTAATTTTCATATCTCTATAACCAAAGAAAATACTTAGATTTGTAGCTCGCCTTCTCCGCCGCTTTGCACTTCAGGTAGATTTTTTTGTTAACGCCGCAATGCATTCTGGATAGCCCCTTACTTTCAAGGGAGTTAGTACACTGGGCTGTACATCCCTCAATCTCGGCCCTTAACTCAGCTACCTAGGAATTGGGACAGCACTCGCTCGTTGCAGGAGCACGCATTTTTGAGATTGAGGATTAAGGCTGGGGGGTTAAGGGAGGAATTGGAACACTCCCTTTGCCTTGTTTTTGTGTTTTGTTGTTGCATTTTGTGCTTTGACATTGAGTTTTTCCTTTCAGGTTGTGTTTTTTGATTTGTGTGCCTGTTTTGCACCTCAGCACCATTTTCAGATAGATCATTGTATTGCAAAAAAACCCAAAAATGTTGCTTTTACAGGATCATACTTCCTGATGCTCAGACTGGACTCAGCTCAGTCAGTTTGAATGCTGTCAGGCTGAGTTTACAGACTCAACTGCACAACAGGCGGAGCACAAACTTGGCAAACCGTTTATTAAGACTGAAAGAGGCAAGTCAACAGTCCAGATTTCTGTCACCACAAACAGCTGTGACGCAGATAATCCAGAGACGGAGTCAAGGACAGTCAGGGGTCAGAATCCAAATGAGAGGAGCCAGAAAAAAAACTTAAATCAGACAGATGATCCAGGGGTCCAAGCACAGGTCATCAGTATCCAGTGTTGGGGGTAACGAGTTACTTTCGTAACGCATTCCTGTAATCTATTACGTCAAGCAGAAATGCTGTAATATTATGCGTTACGAATTATATTTTGGTAATATTATTACATTTACCGAGTCAGATGATGCGTTAAAATCTGAGCCGTCAGTTTAAAGAAAAAGCATGTCCACACACACACACACACACACACACACACACACACACACACACACACACACACACTGACAATATCAATAATCAGTAACTTATCACTTTACACAAATGGTAATATTGTAAAGAAACTTATTAATTTCAAAGGAAAGTAACTTTTAATATTAAATATATTACATTTTGGAAGTAACTTGCCCAACACTGTCAGTATCACAGGGCAAAACAGGCTACGGGATCCAAAAGCTAAAAGGTGAGTCTGATCACAGAGCAGCACAGGTGCAGCATGTTGGGGAGGGAGCAGCAACCACACAGGGAGAGACGAAGTCAAGGAGCCTGCAACCAGAGACAAGGGGAGCAACTAAAATAAAACAGGAAACACGCAGCACAGAACCGTGGCGTGTGACAAACCCAAGCAGTGCAAAAGCAACAGAACTAAAGAGAAAGCAAAGCAGAAAGTTGGTGACAAAACATCCCCCTTCAAACATCACAATTTAAATTAGTTCCTTTGTAGTTAACTCTAAACTGTTTGTCTTTGGCTGTGAATGTTCAGGTTAGTGGAAAATACAATGGCAAACTGCAGTTACACGAAGCAAGTTCAGCATATTTGTTGACTGATTCTACACTGAGAGGTTGAGGTAAGTAGAGGGAGGGCGGCCACTTGCAGTCCAACTGTAGGCTCTTCAGCAAGGTCCCTGACCACTGGCTGCTTCAAGCACCGCACAACAGAAGGTAAAAATTTTCATTTGAAGGCGCCTGTCTTGGCACCCAAAGAAAATCATACAGTTTTGATTACATTATATGACTTTGTGGAAAAAAACAGATACTAAAAAATGAAGTTGTAAAGGAGGCTCTTTAAATTGGACGTGGAAGTGAACCTGAAGCCAGTGGAACTCTGAGAGAAGGGGGGTGAAGTGGAGGATTGAGGGGTTCAAATTATGATGCAGGTACTTGAATTCTGGACCAGATTAAGTTTATAAAGGGATTTGTGAAGGAGACTAAAGAGTTACAATCGTCCAGGTGGGAGGTTACAAGACCATGGACGAGAATGACAGTCGTGGAGGGTTGGGGTAGGGGTGGCAGTGGAGGACATGAATGTCACATAAGTGGAAGTTTGCAGTCCTGGTAATGTCACTGATGTGGGATTAGAAGTGGCAACAAAGTCTGCATTCAGGGCGATGAGGATGGTGAGCTGTCCAGAATCAGCTGCCATGAGGAGATGCTTTGTGATTTTGCTGAGTGCCGTTTCAGTGCTGTGGAATGGGCGTAAACTAAACTGGGATTGCACAGGTTATTGTGGGAAGTACAGGTACAGTGTGTACGGTATACGGTATATATATGTATACACTCTACGGTTATTGCATATACATTTATATAGTATACCAGTAGAATATATGCATGTATATACTCTGCAGGTACATGTACTACTGGTCTTACTGGTTTTCTAAACAGAAGACCCAAAAGTGTTTGTGCTTTTTAAAACCATTTCAATTGCTTTTTTGGGGGGAAAATCAGCTTGCAGACAGAGATGAAAACGTGTGAAACAAGCTACTTCTAGTCTCCAGCAGGTGTTTTCATGTTCTTTTCTTCCTCCTCTCTGTAAGGATGGACTTTTCCTCTAATTACAAGAGACTCTTTGGACAGAGGAAAATCTTCACTGCATGCAGGGTCATGAACTTGTATTTCTTCAGCCCCCCTCACCCAGAACAGAGAGTGGTTGTGTCATGACATGACTGTGACCATAAGCCAGGAGCTGACATGTTGACGTCAGGCTGCAGGAGAAGGGGAGGTGGCATCAAGTGGCAGGAAGGAGGGGCAGAAAACAAAGTACATTTGAAGGGGGAGCCAACAGATGCTCGATAGACTCCAGTGATATAGCTCATTTATCACCATACTTGGCAGGCCCGAAGTGCTGTAAGTCAGTCACCCTGGAGGTCATTTACTGTAAGTCATTCACCGATTCATACACACACTATTGCACCAGTGAAAGGGGGCTGGACCTCACCTCCATTGATTCTCTCCTTTGGATTCTGACCCCTGCCTGTCCCCGAATACATCCATGGAGCATCCATGTCATGGCTGTTTATGGTGACAGAACTCTGGACTGTTGACTTTTTACTTTCTTAATAAACTGTTTGTCAAGTTTGTGCTGTGTCTGTTGTGCAGTTAAGTCCACAAACCCGGCCTGACAGATGTATGGTCAAATATCAACCCTTCTGTTAAGTAACTAAGTAAGAAGCAATAATTCTAATGTGACTTCTGCTGAAGAGTAGATGTGGTCATTGGTTAAATGTGAAGGTTTAAAATTGAAATAAAAAAAATTGTGATTTTAACACAGAAATGTGTGAGAAGTGTATAACAAAAATTTGGGCTTCATAAAAATTAAAATCATATTACAATAGGGCCAACAAAAGTCATTCTCCATGTACATTTAAAAGGGCTGCTCTCTCTCTGTCTCTTTGTCCCTCTGTCTCTGTCTCTCCCTCTTGTCCCTCTCTCTTAATGTAGCACTGTTTTTCTAAAGTTGCATGTATTATATCAGTGGTTCTAAAACCTTAAGTCCCTCTTTATGTCTGTACGGGATGTCATGAAAAGGAGAAAAAGTTTCCACAATGTCCCCTACTTTTCTGCTCGTTGACAGATGAAGTGAGTAGAGCACTGCTGCTCCTCAAGACTCGTCTTTGGAGGAGACTCTGTTTGATTTCAGATGTCACTGTTCAACAAAGAGGTGACTGTGTTGGCAGCAATCAGACCTCTGGGTCAGTGGCTCGCTGCAGACAGCCCCTCTGTCTACATGGCGGCTGTGTAAACTGTGATGGCTGCAGGAAGAGATGGATCCGCACGCTCTCTGTACTCTCCAAGGAGCCTCTCATTGCCATGGAGCTCAGCCTCTCTGAGACACATGATCTGAATCCAATTGAGGCAGCTGTCTGTGTGTGCTCTCCATGAGCAGCAGCCACCCAAGAGACGCTGGTTCCTGTCTGCATGAATCAAATGAGGACCCATCTCATTCCTGCATCACACAGCTGTGCTGCTCGTTGACAACAGCAGTCAGAATTGTGCCCGTGCTTGTCATCAGGATTTTTAGAATGACCAAAATCAAGATTATTGAGGAGGCTAATTAATTAATTGCATTCTAAGCATCTATCAGAATTTACCACAAGAAGCAGCAAAGCTTTCGGCCTTAAAAAAAATATTATCATGCTAAATTAATAAATGGAGACACCGACACAATTTTGGGGACCCATAATGTTCTTGAGAGCAACAAGAAATGTTTCCATTTTGAATATAAAATTAAGGAAAGACAAGATGCCTTCAAGCCTCATTCCAACTAACAACAACTGTTTGGTTGTTTTGTACACAATTGTTTTCCACATACAAATAGAAAGACAATATGCTAACCATACCCCACTCACAGGGAGGAAAGTCCCTTTCAGCTGTGTTAAAAATCCCCAGAAATATTTTGATGACATCATCACCACATCTGTATAACTGGCTATTTGCTAGTGTAGCATCAGTGGTGGACTCATTCCACATGGGAAACATTTGCTGTCTGCCTTTGGAGCAGGTACAGATATACGAAGGTACGGTCCCCTAATTAGTTTTCACCGAGGGTCAAATCATTTTAAGTGTGCCAAGCCAAGGGTCAAACATATTTCTTTTGTTGTTTGTATTTTTGTTCAAGCTCATTCATGTGCAGATGATTTTATTGCTATCATTATTATTAGGAGTAGCAGCAATAATAATACTGTAGGCATGAAACTATCAAACATAGAGGTTGGCACAGAAAGAAATTGAAAGAACCCACAAAGTGAAATGCATCAGTGGAAGGCCACAGCTTCTTGGCCTCTGCAGTCCACTGACCATCAGCTAAGACAAAGAATGGCTGTCTCAGAAAGACAAGGATGTCACTTGAGAGTTTGGGGCTGCATTCAAAACATTCATGAATGTTTTTTGCCAGGCAACTCACAAAATCCTGCATCACTTGATCCTCACCCATATTGTTCTTCTCGCAGTGCTCCCTCAGATGTGGAAAGTACAACTGTTTCCCCTGAATGTCTTTCTCCAGAAGTTTTCACTTTAACTGGTGTCGTGTATCTTCTCTTTGTTGATGCGTTGAGTGATGAAGAAAGTCTCTGCTGACACAGTCTTGTAGTTTCTTGA
>JASSRZ010034610.1:0-15204 GCA_032164315.1 Malacoctenus gilli | reverse complement strand
ACAGTCTTCTACATGCTTTGCAAGTGGGAAAACCTTAAAAATCAACAGTGTATCAAATACTTGTTCTCCCCACTGTAATTAGGTTGAATTTTCTTCCTGCTGCAATATCTACCACGACTCTTCTTAACCCATGCCTAACTTCAACGTTACCATTCTAAAGCTTTAAACATTTTTTCACCTCAACTTTGGGAATTTCCTTTATCAAAAATTGGTTTTTAGGCCCACAAAGTGGAAAAAAACTCATAATGTGAGCAAGTAACCAAATATTGCTACACACTTTTATTAACAAGATACACATGTATAAAAAACAGTGGACCAGAACAGAAACCAGTGGACGATCAAATCTTCAACAACTAAAAAAGAATTGTGTTTATCAACACTGATCATCCTGGCAGCCACTGCGGAGCCCAAATCGAGTTTCTTCACTCAGAGATATTCTCACTACTTTACTTTTGTCCCAAACAAAGAAAGTAACATTTTGGTTAAATGTAACTTGTGCCATGGAACAAATATTCTATCTCCAGCCCAAAGCAGCAATTCTAATCTGTTGAAACACCTACAAAAGCTACATGCTGTGACAAAGCTAAAAGCTATTAGCACAGAGACGGGCTCAGTATTGGATGCCACTTCAACTCCTCCACCACCTAATTAGCAGCAATGGCTGGATTTCAATCATGGTACTTTTAGCCAGGGCAAAGTTGATAAAGTCATCGCAAGGCATGTTGCAGAAGACATGCAGGCGAGTTCTGCAGCAGAGTCACCTGCTGTCAGGGGGCTAGGTAGTATGATACCGAGTGCAACACGGCAAATGTAGGGTAGACACACTTAAGATGTAATTGCTAGTGAGATTGACCACATTCACTGTTTGCATGGAGTGTCACCAAAAGTTACTTCCACAGTTACAGATAACAATTCTAATTTTGTGAAGGTCTCTGCCATGTATCAACTGGATTCAATGATGGGGAAGATCATATTGATGATGATGATGATGATGGTAATCATTATGATGAGGCTACCTTTACCGATGTTGCAGAACTCCTCAACACTGCAAACTGCAGAGGAAGGGATCATTTGACCGCCGCACCAGTGGTGTGCATCTCACACACTTAATTTCATGCAGTGACGTAGACAAGTGGCTGTTTTCAAACCCTGGGACAAAGGCATTGTACAGATGCTCTTTCGCTAACTGCACAGCAATGTGGAACAAGGCAAACAGGTCCTCACTGGCTGCAGAGGTAGTAAGCGACATGGTCACTAAAAAGCTGCCATGCACAACAAGGTGGAATTCATTTTATGAAGCTGTGGCCAGGATTGTTGAAAGTCCTATGACTGACTTGAGGGCCATCACTGATCGTTTACAGCTTAAGTCTATAGGTGACAGGGAACTTAATTTTCTAATGGATTATTGTGCCACAATGAAGCCACTCGCAGTGGCTCGAGATATCCTGCAAGGAGAGGAGAACTTTTACTTTGCCACCCTCCTGCCCACTCTTGAGGCATCGATGTCAGACCCTGGAAGTGAAAGACACTCTGACTGTGGCAACGTTTTATACCTGAAGTCCTAGTTCAGGTAAGAAACATTTATCATAACTTTTGCATTAATTCACTGGTTCACTCTTATGATTGGACAGAAAGACTGCATTTAATCAGTGTACCACCACTCATTATTTTAAACATAGATGTAGATGTAAATAATATTGTCAGTTGGGTGAGCATTATAGCTACAGAAATTGGTTGATATGTGTAAATGTTCATTTAAATGTATTCCATTGTGTAATGAAGGAATTCAATTAGCTAGCAATTTACAATAACCAATCCTTTACTTATTTGCTAGAAGGAGGGTGAAAAGTTCATCATAGGTTAGAATGTGTGAATGCTTTCAGTAGGTAACAGGATGTGGCAGATGTTCAGTGTTTTTTCAGTTGACTTTCGTGTGGGGGTCTGAAGCCCCCCTGCAACTCCATTGATCATCGTCTCTCCACATCCCTCATTTCTTTGTGCTCTGGTCTCCTTCCTGTTGGTGTTTGTGATCTCTTTTAGGTAACTAAACAGTCTTGCAGGAACTGGAGATGCCAAATGCAAACCCACAACTTTAAGTGGCGACCTTTGACCCGTCCCAAGAGATTGGGGGAGGCGATTAGTTAGTTAGTTATTGTTAGGAGTGGGTGAATGCTGGAGGACGTTTTTGAAAAGCCAATCAGGTCTCTGGACATTGATAAGGCCATGATTCAAATGAGGCCCTGCCAATGGGAGATGACATAATGGACCCGGCCCAAGGATCGAGAGGATAAAGAAAGGAGCAAGGGACAGTTAGGAGTCTTTTCTCAGCTGAGCATAAGATAGTGTTTTTGTCTGGTTGCTAGGGAGAATACGACCCAGAGCTCTGCATCTGCACATTCAAATCTGACTGTAAGATTATTCTTTGACTGGAAAAGTAAAATACTCTGTGAAATTGATTAATGACTCAATTTTAATCCAATTAATGAACACGCAGGAATTCTGGGTAGTAGGTAAATAAGAGAACATAATTCCAACAGTAATCATTTACTATTTTGCTGATTGTGAATGTTTACAGCAATTTGAGCCATCAAATCCAGGATTCAAAACCAAATTGAAGTCCTCCCCAACGCTAATTGTATAGTTAGCAGAAATATCAGAAATTTGGGAAAAGACTGTGTAGGAAAAAGCTGGGTCGTCATTGTTTGGGGTGTGGAGGTTGACTAACATATACAACTTGTTGAAAAGCATTGCTTCAACAATAATGTAAACCAACAAGTTACATCTTGAGGTGGGGGGGGCAAGTCCACACCTTTACTTGAAGTGTTTACCAACTTTTTTGTGTGAACAGTGTCAGCTCATGTCAGTCAGAGTTTATTTGTCTTTCTACCGATGTCTCTTTAGTTATTACCTTCTGAATCTGTAGTCATGCTCATCATTTTAAACAGTAAATATGTGTCGATTAAAATGGCAACTCCCCTTTGTCTGCTGTTATAACTTGCCAAGAACATTTGATTAATTTGTGTGATCTGTCCAAAACGTTTCTTCAGTGTTTAAAAGGGTTTCCTGTAAGAACCCAAATCTGCCTTAAATTTTTTGATATATTACACTATTTTCTCTTTTTTGCCTGCAAGCGAAGACATGAAGGTGGGGGAAAAGGATGTGGTAGTGTATAGCCATTTCTCAATACCCGTACTTGTCTGTACTTGTGTTCTCCCGGACTTGAGAAATGTCATCTGTCAGTGCCCAAGTCCTGTTCCAATACACAAGTTCACATTTCGGCAAGTCCAGTTAGAGACCCGGATGTGAACTCATCACGCCCATTTTACCGAGGATGCATCGGATGGTGACTTGTGTGGACTCGGACAGCCATGTATCCCAGAATGCATTTCATTACAACTAGCAATGGCGGAGGAGTGAACACAAAACTGTTAGCAGTAACTTTAAAAAATGAGTAAGGTGTTTGTTTTATGTAGTTATCTTATTCTTATTAAAATTTAAAACATAAAATAAACATTTCTGGGATAATCACCAGCGGCAGACACCGAAGTCAAGGAAGTGACATCACGAGTACGCCGCCGTTTGAGTCGTCAAAAAACCGTACTGAGAACTCCCATCCTGGGAGGTTTACAAGTTTACAAGTCCGAGCGCCAGAATTTCGGGAGTCCGCACTCAGCGTACTTGGTATTGAGAAGCGGCATTTGTGAGAGGAGGAGTGTTAAGAAGAGGGAGGGGGGGTAGGGAAGGAACTAAATTAAGTGAGGGAGAAAATTCGGAGGGAGTGTGAGGCATGTTCGTGTTCTTTACCATGAGAGAATTTTTTTTCTTAAATCTTAGCATGTGCATACTAATTTACATATACATCTTCATAAGTCTAACGATATATAGCAAAGATATATTCACCTACCTGTCTGGTTATATAGGTTAAGTGATACTTGTGTAATTAGAAAAGCCAAGGAGTGATGCTGGAGTTAGGGAATAACTGACCGTTCATGGACAGCTTGTCTACAATGAGTGAAGTCCATTTCTCATGCCACCTGCTGTCCTGTAATATTGAGTACAGGATGCATTGTCACTTGCGGATTTCATGGGAAAACTGGTTGTTCCTTCCGAATGATGGGCCTATATGCCCCTGGCCTTTCCTTTTGATGAGCTCCTTTTGTTTGAAGTGTTCAAACCTAGCAATAATCGGATGGGGCTGCATGCTCCCATGGGCTTCGATGTGGTGCACCTGGTGGAAGGTGATGGAACTCACCGTCTCCTTCAACAGCTTGAGAGTAGAGGCCATGAACTTCCTGACTTTGGCTTCAGGATCATCAGTGGTGCTTTCGGCGATGCTGGAGAAGATGAGGTTTTTCCGTATGCTCCTTGTCTGGACATCCAGGACATCTTTGAGGACTCTGTTTTCTTTCCTCTGCTAATCGATCTTCGCTGTCACAGAGGAGCAGAGCTTGGCATGGTCCCGCTGCAGATCACTGATCTTTTGGAAAGAGAATTCCAAACTTACCTTCAGGTCTTTAATCTCCTGGTGCTTCTCATCGAGGATGTCCAGTTTTTTTGTTGATGGACTGGAGCATGCCCATGTCCAGCGACAGCAAGTCAGCAGTGTCTGTTGTGTGGCGAGCTTTTTTCCACTTGTACGGATTCTCAGCGCAGATCGCGGCATTGGAGTCTTCCATGATGCCGGTGTCCACACAGTGGTCAATGAAGCCATCAGATTCCTCCACTGATGTGAGTGCTCCATGTGTATTTGTAGTTTTATGGATGTAATACGGAAACAAACACAGGACTTTGAACGGAGAGCGTTAATCTCGCGGCTGGATGCCATCATGTTTGATCTCAAAATCTCACGATCTCACAGCATGCCACTTTTACCATTGACCATTAAATTTTAATGCTGAGATGGAGCAAGTTGTTGGTGTCAGAGCGGCAGCACTGAATTGCTTTCAATTGAAATTTTCAGAAAAATTCAAAAACATCAGATGACAATGCTGTAGCTTCCAGTGAAAAACACTGATGGAAAACCACCAATAAAATGAAATCTTACCTGAGATAGATTACCTCTTTGGTAAATGGTTGCAAACACTTGACTCCCCATTCACTAAATTTTACTCAAAAACCCTTCCATGAGTTTGCTTATTCACCCTCCAACAAAATGGAGAGATGGCCATAAGCCAGTGAGGGCAGTGGATGGCAAGTTATATTAAAAAAAAACAACAAAAAAACTGAAATTGCATTTATTCAATAACAAAATGACACCTTTAGTAATGATGTCAACACTCAAATGCAGACAAAAACAAAAACCTTCTGCCGCCTGTTCATCACCAACTTTAGCCAGGTTGCCTCTCTACTCCACCAGCTCACCTTATCACAGGTCCCCTTTGTTTCATCCCCTGAGGCTGAGGAGGCCTTCACAGCCATAAGAGGACTTTCTGTTCAGCACTCGTCCTCACCCAGCCTGACCCAGAATGACAGTTTATTGTTGAGGTTGATGCCTTGGACCTTGGAGTTGGAGTGGTCCCATCTCAGTGCGCGGGAGCCAACAACCGTGTCCACCTGTGTGCTGTGCTCTTCAGGGAGCTGTCCACAGTGGAGAAAATCTACGATTTGGGGAAGTTGTTGGCGATCAAGTTGGCATTGGGGGAGTGGTGTCACCGTTTGGACCGACCACCACGATTTGGAATAAATCCACTCTGCAAAAAGATTCTGCTCAACAGGCCTGATGGAGCCCATTCTTTAATCGATTCAATTTCAGCCTTTTTTTTTAACTGGTTCTATCTTGCTTCGAACTGCAGAATTACTGACTCATAAGTGACTGTTTAAAAGTGAAAGAGTGGAGGAAGTTATTTGGGCATATGTGGTGGCGTGTTAGACAGGCCCCGACATTGTTACGGAACAGGTAGGGACTACTCAACTCAATTTGTAAAGCCCTTTCAAACAACTACAGTTGGTACAAAGTGGTGCACACAACATTCAAATATTTGAGACAATTTAAAACAGACAATTTAAAAACAGAAAATCTAAAAGAACTAGAAATAAATAACTGTAAAATAAGTAAAAACAGATAAGACAAACCTCAGGACACTAAAACAGCAAGTCTTAAGTTGTTTTAAAAGCCAACGAATAAAGATAGGTTTTAAGACTAGTTTTAAAAGTTGACAGGGATAAGGACTGCCTAATGGGGAGTGGGAGGTCATTCCAAAGTTTTGGAGCGGCAACTGAAAAAGCTCTCTGCGTTTCCTCTGAGTTTCCGTCTGGATCTCGGTACCTCCAGGAGCAGCAAGTCAGCTGACCTGAGGCACTGAGCAGGAGTGTAGGGAAGGAGAAGCTCAGAGAGGTAGGGAGGGCCAAACCATTTAAAAACAAATAGAAGGATCTTAAAATGGACTCTAATTGCACCGGCAGCCAGTGGCGGGAGGCCAGGATGGGGGTTATGTGCTCCCTCTTACGCGTACCAGTTAAAAGGCGGGCGGCTGCGTTCTGCACCAGTTCGAGACGTGTGAGGGAGGACTGGCTTATCCCAAGGTAAAGTGCATTGCAGTAATCCAGCCGCGATGTAACAAAGGCATGGATTACTGCTTTAAAGTGCTGCCATGCAAGAAAAGGTTTAACCTTCGCCAGCGGTCTAATATGATAAAAATCTGACTTTACAACAGAACTGATTTGCCGATCCAATCTAAAATCACTGTCCATTTTAAAGCCCGAGTTGGAGACTACAGGCTTTAAAAAAAAATGGTGAAAGGGCTCATGTCCACAGGGGGAGGTTCACTTAGTTTACTGGGACTAATCACAATAACTTCAGTCTTTGTTTCATTTAGGTTTAAAAAGTTAATGGTTAACCAGGCTTTAACATCCTTAAGACAAGCAAGTAGCGGTGCTAGGGAAAAGGCATTTTTCTTATTTAAAGGTATATATAGCTGACAATCAGCATAAAAGTGAAAGGAAATGCCTTCTCAGGATGGATCCCATAGGCAATAAATACAAAGAAAAAAGCAGGGGTCCTAATACGGAACCCCACATGGAAGACGTGCAGAGCAAGATTCTCCATTCAAGACTCACACCTGTGTGAGAGATATGACTTGAACCAGCCTAGTGCAGTACCAGCACTGAGATATGAGGATGTTGTGATCCACGGTATCAAAGGCTGCTGTCAAATCCAAAAGAACAAGAACATTGTCACCAGAGTCAGTTGCCAAAAGGACGTTGTTAAACACTTTTAACAAGGCTGACTTGGTGGTGTGCAAAGTTTTAAAACCAGACTGCAACACCTCCAGAACACCATGTTCATCTAAAAACGACTTGAGTGAAAAAAGTTTTCTAAGATTTTTTAAATAAAAGGCAGTTACAAAGGAAATCCAGGGCGCGGAAGCTGAAGAAGTCCCTCAGGATGAAAGTTTTGTTGGCCAGAGACCTGGCGTTCACCAAGCCAATCCGAGAGGGTGCTGAGCACCGCAAACCGGTGGGCCGGGACGCCCAGGGTAACATCTTCAGGAGCCGTTGATCCATCCTGCGCTGAGAGACATGCGGACGGAGGTGGTGAGGCTAAAGACACTCCATAGAACCAGCGATGGGCACCGAACTGGTGGCGATGGGGTCGAGAAAAGGGACACAGTGTTTGGATACAATAACCCGCATCCTGTCCGAGAAGTGAGCGAAGAGCAGGGCAGCCAAAGCTTCAGCTTCACTAGCCAACCACCCCGACAGCCGCAGCGACGTAGATGCTTCCAGCGAGGTAGAGCCAAAGTCCGGCACAGGTAAGGCAGAATCCCTGCCACGTGAGGAGGCAGCGTATTACTGCCGTCATCGTTATAGGCAGAGAAATGTCCAATTCTCGGGCAAAGACACAAAAGAGACTGGCGATCATACACCAACAGGGACTCAATCTGTTTTGTGCAGTTGGTTAAAATCAAAACTACTAAACACCAAAGAATGCAGGAGCAGCAGACGGCCAGCCACCCACACCGGTGCCATGACTGGCGACTAAGGGGCCGAACAGCCACAGAAAACGGTGCAAAGAATTTATTAACATACAAAAGGCAAAAACCATAAGTGCAAATGCCCTGTGTTCCAAATTATTACTCAAAACACATTTTCTAAATTTTTCTAAATAGTCAAATCAAACGACAATGAGCATAATTTAGGTTATTAACTATTGGGGTGTAAGCTTAATTTCATTGAACAAACCCTGCAATGACGAGAGGCTTTTTTTCCCCCCAGAAGTCATTTTCACTCCTTCAGGGACACGAAAGCAGGGGTGTGAAACTCCGGTCCTGGAGAGCTGACGTCCGAAAGGTTCTGGATTTTTCCCCTGCTCCAACACACCTGAATCAATTCAGTGATCGTTAGCAAGCTTCTGCCAGGTAGGATGATGACACACTAATTTCAACCAGGTGTGTTGAAGAAAAGCATCCAAAACTTTCAGGACTCCAGCTCTCCAGGACTGGAGTATGACACCCCTGCCCTAAAGGGACTGACCCAGGGTTGCACAGCACTCAGTGAACAGAACTGTTTCAAAGTTAGTCTCCATGTATGTTTGGGCCCACTGCAGCATTTCTGCTTTGAGCCTTGTTCAGAGGTGGCCAATTGAAGGTTTATGCAAGCCTCTGAAGGATCCTTCACCTTTATTCGTGGGACTCCAGCAGCGGCAGCAGCTTCAAATATCTGTTTGCCGCTTTGAAATGGCATTGTGGCAGTTACTCTCTTGATCTGAATTTGTTTGGCAGCAACCTTCCTTGTTGTGCCATGTGCATGAACCCGTGTGTGCTCTGAATCAGCAGTAAATTTCTTAATTGTTCAATGATCATGATTGCGTTCATAAAACATCAAGTTTTTATACCTTGTCCAAGATATTCAATGATTTCATGCTTTTCTGCAACAGAGACCTCCTTTTTCTTTCCAATTCCCTGAGGTGACTTCACCAGGACAGACCAAAGAAGATGGAGTGACAGAGGCAGGGAGAGGCAGGCAGAGCTGGAACCAGCAGGAGCTGGCATTGACAAGGTAGGTATGCAGAGCAGGGGCAGGCTGGAGGTGAATTGACATGACAGGATGGCAGGCAGAGCATGTGCAGACTGACGACAGAGTCAGCAGGTCAGGAAGGCAGGTGGAGCAGGTGCAGCCTGGTGACAGAGCTGATGTGACAACTGGCAGAATGAAGCAGTCACAGGCTGGACACAGCCAGCGCGCCACAGCAGCATAATCCAAAACAGAGAGGTCACACATAGATGCACTTACGGTCCAGCAACAAGCAGCAGGTATATAGAGCAGCCAGCCAGAGACACTGCCAATTGGGAACACCTGCTAACCTCATCGCTGCACCTGGCTCATGCCCACCTGAAAGGGAGACAGGGAAAACATGGAGATGAAGGGAACGGAGGGGAACGTACTCCACCACACTGGAGGCAGCGGGCAAAATAGACCTATACCTTTTCTTATGTGTATTAACCCCTGCATTTTTAACAAAAAAATTATTTATGGTTAACAGGTTAACTTACTGCTGTCATATTCTTTTCCCCCTTCTCCACCGTTAAGAAGTCACTTTAAGTGTCAGTGGACTTGGAACTCTTAAAAGTTGCCTCCTTTTAAGAGAGGGGGAGACAGGCCTTCCGACTCCGCTACAGTACTTGTATCTTGACCTCGTAAGGGGGAGGATAACCTGTGGAAGAGGGTAACTGTGTATGACAGCAGACGGGGTGTGTGCGAAACCCCTAGGATGAGATTTAAAAAAAAACAACACTTAGCCAAAGCCAGTGAGGTCTTAGGGTGCGGGGTGGCCACCTACTGGGCTATGTCCCGTGGCTGTCCTTCTCCTGCTAGTATTTTGTGCTACAGTACAGTTGGTTCCCCTCTCTAAACTCCCCTCCGCTAAAGTGATGGCGGAGCTGGTACTTCATAACATGTTCTGGCTTCATGGATTCCCCACTGATGTGGTTTCTGATCGCGGTGCCCAGTTCCTCTCCTGTTTTTGGATTGAGTTTTGTACCCTAATCAGAGCTTGAGCCAGCCTCTCCGCTGGATATTACCCACAGTCTAAAAGACAGACAGAGCGCCTAAATCACAAGTCTTGGAAACTGGTCTCCGTCTGCTCAGTAGCCATCAGCCCTCCACCTGGTCTCAAAACTTAAATTGGGTTAGATATGCCAACAACACCCTGCCATCATCCTCCACTAAACTGTCTCCTTTTCAGTGCGTCTATGGTTACCAGCCTCCTCTGTTCCCAGCCCTGGAGCTTAGGATCCATGTCCCCTCCGCTGCTCCCCTGGTCCAAAGATGCCAGCAAGGGTGGTGGATGACACAGCAGAGCCAAAAGCTCTATGCTGACTGACACTGCATCCAAGTAATGGCTAGGGCAGCAGGTATGGCTGTCTACCCAGGACTTTCGCCTCCAGGGCCCTTCACATAAGCTACTCCTCATTTCATTGGAAATGAAGTAAACCTGTGTCAAAAATGATCAACTCTGTCTCAGTGTGGCTGAAGCTCCCCTGTCTGATGAGGGTACACCCACTTTCTACACCAGACACATCAAGCCTGTCAGAACCAGTCCCCTCGTCCCAGAGTCCAGTCCCCCTCCTCCTCTATGCATCTTGGGTGGGTTCCCTGTGTATACAGTCCAGAAGCTCCTGGTGGTCCAAACAAAGGAAGGGGTCCTTACTACCTGGTGGACTGGGAGAGATACAGCCCGAAAGAGTGCTGCTGGGTTCCCTCCTGGGACATTTTGGACTCCCTCAACATGGACTTCCACAACACCCATCCAAACCAGCCTGCACCGTTGGGTCCTGTCAAGTTCAGATGTGACAGTAAATCTCACAGACAGACACCAATGAACACATGGACAAGAGTCTTTCTCAGAGTCGGACAAGAGTCACAGAGTCCGCACACGCTCTGAGGTTTCACTCCACAAATCCTCTCTTTTATTCACTTAAAGCGTTCCCTATCTACAAAACACATATCTCTAAGGGAGGAAGTTGCCTGCATGAGCGCTTCCTTTAATCTCATGCACAAAGGCCAAGACATTCTGTCTTCTCCCTCCAAGTCATGACGCCACAGATAAACACATACACAGTGTAAAAGTACAGCAAGTGGGTGATAACTTGTACACAAAATTCTAACAGGTCCCAACGCCATTGGAGGTAGGGTTGGGGGTGGGGGGGTACTATAGCAAGCCTGTTTATTTTGATAGCTCATGTTGTCTCTTGGATTCTGCACATCAAAATAATCAAAACAAAAACTCGAAAAATAGGAGGATAGTAAATTTGCTGTTGACCACTGTAATCGGACAGTTGAGTGTGTAGAGAGCCTGCTGATAGCTGCAGGCATGGCCGCCTCTCCCAAGGATTGCCCCACACACCTACCAGGCTATTTTCATATGGTCAGATTCATAATTATTAATTAACACACACTGTCTTACAGATATGATTTGAACCAGACTAGTGCAGTGTTTGAGATTCCCAGCCAATGTTTAGGTCTATCAAGTAATAAGTTATGGTCGACTGTATCAAAAGCAGCGCTAAGATCCAATAGCACTAAAACTGAAACCCGTTGTGCATCACTGCAGACATAGATGTCGTTTAGCACTCTACAAGTGCAGTTTCAGTGCTGTGATTTGATGTAAATCCAGACTGAAAAACACTGAGGTACTCATTTTGCATCATGTATAAATTAAGTTGTATAAAAACTGCCTTTTCATTTATCTTACCTTAAAAAGACAAGTTTGATATGGGCTGATTGTAGCTAGTAGCTGATTGAGAGGGCATCCAGGTTACTTTATTTCAGGAGAGGTTTGATCACTGCTGTCTTTGAGAAAACACATGTCTGAAGAGAGCTGTTGACAAACTCCAATACATCTGGTGTCACACACTTAAAAACCTTTTTAAAGAAAGTGGCAGGCAGACTGTCAAGACTGCGTATAGTGGCTCTAAGATATTTGACGATGTCCATTAAATCTGTAGAATCTAGAAGATGAAACTGTGCCAGGTTTGCCGAAGTGCTTTCATCAGGGGGCACCGGTGTTATAGTCATGCTGCCAGTGGAAGACTGGCTCACTGTCTGTGTAATTTGTTAGATTTTTTGAGTGAAGAAGGATGCAAAGTCATCTCATGCCTTTCCAGATGAAAGTTCAGGAGTGAGTGATAGTGGAAGGTTTGTCAGTCTGTCAATAGTATTAAACAAGATTTGTGCATTATTGCTTTATTTGTAAATGATCTCAGAAAAAATGTCTGCCTGGCCCTTTTTAGCTCAAAGTTATAATTGCAAACCCTTTCTTCGAGGAATGCATAATGGATTTGGAGTTTACTTTTCCTCCACCTGCGTTCTGCCTGTCTGCATTCTTTTTTCTGAGATTTAACCAAAGGCACATTTCGCCATTGAGGTATCCTCCTGCCACGGACACCCATAGCCTTGATTGTGGCCACAGCATCAATAATATTTAGAACTTTTGAGCTTAAGTTATCTACAAGGTCATTGATGCTGGCTGAGGGTAAAGCAGGTGCTTTGCTAAATGCCTCAGTAAAGAGTGTGCATGTGCTATCAACGATGTAACATTTCTGATCATCTCTGCGGTCAGTGAGGATAGAGGCTTTAAAGGAAATACAATAATGATCAGAAAAGGTAATATCATTAACAGAGACTTCAGAAACCTTGAGCCCTCTCATAATAACCAGGTCGAGCATGCGTAAAGTTTTGTGAGTCCGGTTTGTGACATGCTGGGAAAGTTCAAAGTTTTCCAGAATGTTTGAACGTTCAATGAAGTTGTTTTTCCTCTTGGGTTGTCAAAATGAATATTAAAATCACCAACTATCACAACACAATTGTAGTTGACACATACAACAGACAGAAGTTTGCTAAAGTCATCTAAGAAGTTGCAGTTGTACTTTGGAGGTCTATAGATAACCACAATGATTACTTGAGGGGAAGTGTTAAGAGCAACATGTTCAAAAGAGTCAAGCTTTCCATATGACAGCTATTTGCACTGATGCTTAATATTGATCAGAACGGCCACTCTGCCTCCTTTTCTGGATGTCCTAACTTCACTGATAAAACTAAAGTGTAGAGGAGCTGATTCAATAAGAGCTGCTGCATTGTTACTTCCATTCAACCAAGTTTCACAAAGGCACAGAAAATGAAGTCTCCTGAGTTTTGTGCAGGACATACTAAGACATCAAGTTTGATGTGTGCGAACACATCACAGGTTATGACGAACCAGCACCAGCTGCAACTCCCATCATCCATGACGTCAAGATGTGAGAGTGGAATGCCAGCAGCGTGCTCTGCTTCAGCGATGAATGCTGTTTCCGAAAATATGTAGGAAGCAGAGCCTCCCAATTGTGACAATCGCTTATATTGAAAAGAATAATGCGTTGAACAGAACAAGGAGAATATGGATGCCATCATAGTGGAAGAAAGAAAAAATCATGTTTCTTTTACCAGTTACACACCACAATTTGTGGTGTAACTTTCTTTGTGAAAATTTTTATGTGGTGTCTGAGTTTGCGAAAGATCTTGATAAGCCTCATACCTGAAAATTGTGCTACTAAGATTGGGGATACCCGTGATAGGCTTTATCAAGTATAAAACAAGGTCTAATTTATTATTTTGTGTACAGTATTTTTAAAATCAAATTCCAGTTTCCAAACGGTCATGCAAAACTACTGCAGTAGTTCACAAAGGGATTAGAACAGTAATGTTTTTTGAAGGTTTAATTTATTCATATGTTGATGGGCAAACAAGTATACCTTCCTTGCAGACCCTCATCTTTGATTGGAATTTTTAATCTTTTAATCTTCATTTACTTTTGAATAGAAACATATGTACTGATATTTACACATCTGAACACATTTCCCAAGTGTTCCTTTCATTTTGAGAGGCACATTATTCAACTAGACCTTATGACCAAAGAGACATAATCGGAGAGATACTGGTTCTGAAATGATGAAGGTTTTTTTCAATACTCAACTCATTCAACCATCTTCTTCACACTTTTTTGCATAAGAAAAATCTTTATATTTTGTTGGGACAGTCAAAATGAACTCATTTTCTGTCATTACTGGTTTGTCAATTACTTCTAGTTTGACGATGCATTACTTGTCAACAGTCTTTTATTTTAAAGTCATGTTTCATCCTTCCCTTTTTGTTCAATTTCAATTGTATTTTGTTGTTTGTTTATGCAGTGGGGGGATAACTCTCAGAACCAAAGCCGAGGGCCAGGCCAAAACCCAATGGTGACAGGTCAACCGGGTACCCACAGACCCAGAGAGGTGTAACCCGCGAAGTCCGCCCCAAACATCCATCCATCCACTGGATGCAAACCCGACCCCCGACTGTGGGAGGAAGGCGCCCATCCCACATCCGGGACTGACAGCGTAGCCATGGAGACATGTGACACGCGGGGCCCCCCACCAGCACACCACCCTCTCCCCCTTGTTCCCTACCACCGCAGCCACCCCAGGCCCACACAACCCTCGGCATCCCCAGCCCCCGGTGGGCCCGAACCGCCACAGCCCAAGAAGCCGAATGGGAAACCGGACAGTGACCCCAGCATGGTCAACCGGCACAGCAAGAGAGCGGCCCAGATGTAAATAGGACCGGCAGCAGGGAAGATGGGAATGGAACTATGGCTCACCTCACGCCTCCATCACCTCGATGCAGAGTGGTCATAGCAGGCCAGCACCCGACCACCCATGGACAGCCCCATCGCCTCCCCCGGGGAGCACCGAAGCCCCCCAGCCCCCACCGAGGCTGCAGCAAGTCCCAGACAGGGGAACGCCAGCCCCCTCCCCCCAAGGAGGGGGCCCGGACAGGAGCACGAGACCACCCCCTCCAGCCAGCGAGTGACAACGGACAGCAGCCCCATGAGGCAGCCACGCCTCAGGGGCCAAAGCCACCAGGAGGAGCCGGGCCCCATGAGCTGAACCTTGTTGGTTAAGTGAAAACCCACCACCAAACCTTTTACTAGTTCCCCAAATTCCCAGATTTGGGGAAATTCTCCCTACACCATTGCTAAGTGCGAGTGCATGTGTCGTGTGGCGCATTAAAATGGTCGCAACAGGCAGGGTGAGGACACCCAGAGTGGTCACCTCCCCAGTTGAGCAAACTGAGTGCAGCCCTGCCTGTCCTCCCAGATGTATGTACAGTGCAGACCAAAAGTTTGGACACACCTTCTCATTCAAAGAGTTTTCTTTATTTTCATGACTATGAAACTTGTAGATTCAC
>JASSRZ010034608.1:0-15220 GCA_032164315.1 Malacoctenus gilli | reverse complement strand
TGTCCAAATAATTTCAGTTCCCAAAGACGTGACGGCTTCTTAGCCATCCTCCTCAGATGTTTTGACGGAGCCATTTAAACAGATGAAAATATAAACAAAAGGCCTTCACATCTCTTGAAACTTTCCCCAGTGCTTCAATTTTGAAAGACTGTGAGATTAGATGTAAGATTTTAATCTAATAAAATCTTAAGGTAATAAAATGCTGATTCCGAAAAATAAAATCTTCACCATGCAGGCAGCATGCCAGCATGCTGGTTTAAGGTGCAATAAAATCATTTTTTCATCCCAGCTCAGATGTGTCAGCCACTTCCTCTCGGCGGGACACTGCTGACGGACTCCTCTCTGAAAGGCTGATTTCAGATCAGTGCAGTGACATCAAGATCGTCAGCATCTGAACCTCCTTCGTTTGTGTGTGAGAGGAGGAGTTGGCAGCATTTCCTGTTCACATACACACAGACACACACAGACACACACAGACACACACACACACACACACACACACACACACACACACACACACACACAAACTCAGAGAGGCTGAGCTCCTCAGTGTGTTCGCACAGTCAGGATGAAGCTGAGCGTCTGCTGCCATCTGTTTGCCTTCAGTCTGTTCTCTACTGTTACAGCAGGTAAGAAACCACACTAACACACACATGCACTTAAGCCTTGTCCAACTCACTTTATGTGCAGTAACATTCAGCAGATTTTTTTTTCTATCAGAAAGTTTAACTTAACGAACTCGAGTAGAATCATCATGTAATCTTCAGTCACACTCAGAATAATGACAAAGACGTCCTTTTTGATCAAACTCTCCAAAAATCAAGCCTGTGTTTAATAATGATTGTTGTAAATATCACAGCTGAGATAATTTGGCTCCGTTAGTGAACAAAGACGAAGGAGGTCAGTTCCAGTTCCTGCAGTGGCTGCTCAGCCACCCGAACCAGCTAGGAGACACTCAGAGTCTCGACGGCGTTGGGTTTTCGTTTGTGTTTCACAGGTTTGATGCGCGTGGTGAAGGAGAAGGAAATGGTCACTCTGCAGTGTCCTCCCTCTAACGACTGGGAGGTGAAGTGGAGCAAACAGGGCGACGGAAATCACACAGATATCCTGACCGTTTATGGAGCCGACGAGAAGAAACACATCAGCGACCCTGGCAGGCGGTTCAGCTCGCTGGCAGATCAATCGCTGGTCATCAACAGAGTCAGCGCCTCAGACGCTGGATTGTATCTGTGTGACAACCAGCCTGCAGTGAAGCTGACAGTCGTCCCACCAGGTACCACCAAGCTCCATCCACTGTCTGTCCAACAGTCTCAGAGGTCAAAGGTGAAAGTGACCAGTCGGAGTTGCTCCCAGGTGCAGAGATCCTCAACGTGTCAGAGGGAGGCAGCGTCACCCTCAGGTGTCTCCATCAAGGATCGGGCGTCTCAACTTGGAGCAGAGACACTGGAGAACTGCCAGAGGGACCGAGGACCCACGTGTCCCCTGTGGACAGCTCGCTAATGCTCACGGACGTCCGGCTTGCAGACACTGGCTTGTATCACTGTGCCGGAGAACCTGCTGCACACCTGCAGGTGGTCGCAGGTGGGACACTCACTGCAGGCGGCGTTGCTGACCAAACTCAACCCAGCATTAACATGCTTTTATTATGAAAAGCTGCTGCCTCCATGCCACCCACCAGAATAGTTGTGAGCATTCGTAAAAGTGTCTCGTCTTGGTTGAAGCAGCTTTGTTGCTATTTGTCTAAACTCCTGTTGACTTGAAGATAAACACTGTATCTTTTAGAAATAATCAGCATTAGCATGTAGCCACAGAAGTTGGTTAGCAGCGGAACGTAGCATTTAGCTTCCCTTTGTTGTGACCTTATTGGTAAAATCTTCCACTGTCACTGATCTTTGATGAGCTGAGTTGTTTGTTTCTCTGTTCTGTGCTTCTTTCGACACTCTCAGCAGTGACCCCACCAACACAGGGTCCGAGTGCAGAGACAGGTGAGATGCCGCATGTGATATAAAAAGGGACAGGAAACTAGCTCTGCAAGCTTCCTGTTTCAGCGCGCAGGCATCTCAGCTCAGAAACTAACTACACTCCTTCTGTCACGCTCTTATGAAAAGATAACAAAACTTTTAAATCCATATAAAAAGCTCGTTCATGATATCAAGCAGAAAGCAGATGAATCAAATCTTTCTTCATCTGCCCCTCAGATAAACTGCATGTTTTGCTGCGGGCAGGAGGGGGTGCTTTAATCTTCGTCGTGCTCTTCGTTATTATCGTCTTTTGTTTTCGGAGGCAACGAGCAAAACAAGGTGGGAGACACATCCACAAACCATTTCTTATTTAAAATCAAAAACAGATCAGCCCATGCACACCCATGTGCGCACACCCATGTGCGCACACCCATGTGCGCACACCCATGCGCGCACACCCATGTGCGCACACCCATGCGTGCACACACGCACGCACATTGATCCAGCCTGAATTTACTGATGTTTTCCCGCAGACGAGGACGAAGCGCCCCACGTGTACGCTGAGATCTCAGACGTTTCGACGCGTCGGGCAGCAGATGGTGAGAAGTGGGAAGTGTGCACAGATTGAAGCTGCTTCTGTTTTCTTTTTATTCCACTCTGTAGCTCTGAATGGACAATTTCATGTCCTGTGTCTGTCCGTTTGGGGGAAGTGAACATGATGACACACACACCATTGGACAGCCGACGTCTGCGGTGCTTTTTGAAGTCACCGCAATGTGTCAAAGTTGGTGGGAAAATGCAAAGATTCAGGAAACTGATCAAGACCCATTTTCAAGGTGTGAATGGCAAAATGTGCCAAACGTCCGTGAAAACACAGAGGTGTGAACCAGGAGGCTGCAGGCTGAAAGCAGATTCACTGCGGACCCTCAGAGTTAATCTTAGAATCACACAAGCTGCTGATCCAAAGACGCCCACTGGGGGAGCACTGAGTCAGTCCGAAGGTTTGTCAGTAAGTTAGCTTAGCTGAGCTGCTAACAAGTTCAGACAAACAGGTCGTTAGTTTCTGATTTGGGTTTGTTCAGTTTATTTGGTGACAAAGTGATGCCAGACTTTCAATCAGTAAAACTGTTTCATTGGAATCGCACCAACAGGATCGCACATCGTTCACATTCAGTACGGTGATGTTTGAAATGTTTCCCACAGAGTCTCCGTACTCGCTGATCGGACTCTCTCTGGGACAGGACCAAGGTAACTTCATTGACTCTCAAGTATCGCTGACTCAAATTAACGCATGCTTTACTCTGATTACCTGCAGATATTAAACCTGTCATCTGTCCTGCAGGTTCCACAGGACCCAGCACCAACTCGTGTTTCTCACTGGAGAGACCAGAAACACACAAACGCGATGACGGTATGTGTGTGTAGTTCAACCTGGACATGCTGCTGCTGCGAGTTGGGACCTTTGGTGGGACGTGAGGACAGCAGGAGGACGTGAGGACAGCAAGACAATGAATGCACTCTCCAATCGGTCATTGGTCAGGTTCTGCTTCCTGGACTCACTGAACCTAAATGAGGGCGGTGGGAGGAGCTGAGCGCCCCCTGGCTGCAGGTCTGGTGATGACAGAGGAGTAGATAATGCGGTGCTGTTCCTGGTTCTGGTTCTGGTCCGGTGAAGTCCTTCCCGGTCGCTCTACCCAGCTCGGTCGTCCTAGAGAGGCGTAGTGGATCGTCTCCTCCCGCAGGGCCGGACTCCCGATGTCCTCGTACTCTGCAGACGGGCACCCAGGTTTAATCGATGACACTGAGCTGAGAATTGAGCATGAGCGCTCGATTTACCTGTTTGTTGGCCGGACAGCGTCCACGGCTGCAGCTCAGTGTCGTCACGCCGACCAGTGGCTGCAAGCAGACAGAGTAAATCCCCAGATCCTTTATTTTAACTTTGTGATTTATGTTGCCCATCGTGTAGAAAACAGGTTGCTCACCTTCATGTCTCCTCTTCCTCCTCATCCTCCTCCTGCACTTCAAACCAACCAGTGAAACACAAACAGCCACCAGAAGCAAGATCATCAACCCGAAACCGCTGATGGTGATGAGCAGCAGGGCTGAGAGCAACACACACGCACGCACACACACACACACACACACACACACACACACACACACACACACACACACACACACGCACACAGCTGTCAGAAGAGTCCAGATGTTGTGATGCTGAATGCTAAGTGACGGCCGGCCACCAACTGTTTTGCGCTCGTTTCTTCTCCTTTCTTTTCGTTTCCACGTCAGCTGATAAAAACAGATGAACTTAAATCTCTTTTTTTTGCACCGAAATAAAATAAAAATTTTAGAATTACCAAATCTTACGTGTTTTTGTCTCAGGGGACATTGGAATCGTACAGGAGCTGATGGTCTGAACGCTGGTCGGATCCAGGTGCTCTGATCAAAGAAAATCCATCAGATTGAATTTAATTTTAGACGACAAAACAACAATGCTGAAACAGGAAGTTAGTCAGGTTTAAGTTTCACCACCTTTGAACACTGGGTGGCAGCAGTGAGTCCTCAGTTCCTGCTATCATTCATTTTCTTCTGTTCTTTGACTAAATGAAGTAGCTGTGCCTTGCAGCGCTACCTTGTGGTATAAATTGTTTTTTTTAGGTCGTCGCAGTTGTTAATCGCTCATTGGCTTGTTTGTTGGTTTGACCTCTGGTTCTTCTTGTGACCTCTGACCTTTGAGTAAAGATGTTGCACGCTGTCCCTAGAACGACATCCTGTGTGACTGGCTGACTCACCGGTGACCACGGCGACGCTGGCCTGCAGCACGCCATTACACAGATACTCTCCTCCGTCTTCCAGTTGCACGTCGTTGATCTGCAGCTCGCCATCCCTGAGGCTGAGCCGGCCCGCCATCGCGCCTGCCACCGCCACCTTCACTGTCCCGTTCTTGAAGTTGGTGAGGAGGAGCTCCCGCCGCCCCCCTTCCTTCTGACGCACCCACCGCTGCCTCGGTCTGAAGGAGCCGCTACAGGGGAGCAGCAGCGTGCGGCCCATCCGCACCACAAACTCGTGACCTGGGGGTGGAGCAACAGAGAGCATGACGTTATCCAACAGGAAGTGGCAGCTCAGCGCTTCACTGAGGTGTGTTTCAGTGAGCGGCAGTTCGCAGACGTCAACACAGGAACCTTTTCTGACCATAAGTGGCCTAGGTAAAGGCTGCCTGTCTCCTCTGTGTACTGGTTGCTCGGTCAACTCTGCCGGTCAGTCGTTCTCGCACCTGTGAGCACCTGCACCTCAGCCACGAGCAGCTGGTTGCACCGATAGCCACCTGCGTCCTCCTCCTCCAGCCGCAAGATGCAAAGGCCACCATCAGGGCGGAGCAGGTATCGCTGCTGGTCCCCATTGGTCTCATGGCCCCCATGCCGGGCCACCAGGACTTGCCGGTCCTGGAGGGTCCAGACCACGTTGGGGCCGCCAAAGCCGCCACATGCCAGACAGAAGCGGAGACTCTCCGGGACGGAGAATCGTATGACTGGTGGAGTAGAGAGACGGACGGCAGGTGAGGAACAGGTCGACAATCCAACTGGTTCTGCGTAACAGCACATAATAGATCTCATCTGGTTTCTAACACCAACATGCATCAATTCTCAATAGAAAGTGCAGAGCAGCCTCCCAGCATGATGCTGCCTCCACCCTGCTGCACAGGTTGGCTGCATCTGCCTTCAAAATATATTTAGAGCCTCTCTGTAAAAAACAAAACAAAACTTAAAGCATCTCAGAAATACGATGAATATCAAGTCCAACATATAAAGCAGCTTCATCCCAGTAGCTTCTATATTTACTTTATCGTTCCACTCACATCCCGCTGATGCTCAGTTTCCTGTTTTATCTCATGGAAACACTCAGTCACAACCGCTGCAAACACACCAACACACACTCTGAACCACTCAACTCAGATGTTTCACTGAAGCGAAAATATGCAGCGAAAACACGAAAAAAACAACAAAATAAAAAAAATTCACAATATTCACAACCCCCCCCCCACACACACACACACACACACACATACTGTACCTGTGCCGTTCTCTGTGGAGCTGCTGAGGTGTGTGAGCTGCAGCCAAAGACACACACAAACAACTAAACTGAACATCTTCAGGAGAATCCTGCTGTTGCTGCTGAAGATGATGAACTGAAGCTTCAATTAGCCTTTCTCCCCCTTCTCCCTCTGTTCCTCCTCCTCCTCCTCCCCTGCTCCTCCTTCTCTTCCTTCTCCTGCTCCTCCCACAGTGACCCAGACTGTCACACTCGTATCTGTTACTTATTTGAATCCAGTTTTGGGAGAACATGTAAAAAAGTCACACTGCTTACTTTAGCAGCGACATACTCATCATGTGACTGATGGTAAGTCATTGGGAGCTAACCTGTCAGCGCGTGTGGGGACATTTCCAACTTCATCTGATTGAATAACGACACAGACCTCTCTTGACAAAATAAGTCATATTGTGTTTTACATTGCAAGGAACAGCAGCCTTCAGCTGCAGTATCGTTGGAGGACAGTAATACTCTGATTACATATAAAGGATAGAGTGTCAGCAGCTGCAGGATTACAGGAAGAAAGAAAGTGTATACAAGATAAGATTAAATACAGAACTGCATTCAGTGCCACACCCAACCAGCAGGTGGCGATCACAGCATGTGATGAAAACAGACATCAAAGCGAGAAACAGCAACTCCATGAAAAGTAACAAAAAAACATAAAAGGAAAAATAAACAGTTTTATTTTTAATTTATCGATGATCTCGTGATCTATTTGGGCTCCTGGGATTGGCCACCATCGAGTAGACAACCCCCTCTTCCACCAATCGGGTTCCTCCCATGGCAGGGGGGCGGAGCTTCCCCAGGTGCTCCGGATCCCAGTAATGCTGATGTTCCTCCTGCAGACCCAAACATGTGAATCGTAAAGATTCATGTGTTCATGGAGAGAAGGTGAATAAATGACACCTCAGATCTGATACAGGAGAAATTATGGGATGGATGACGTATTTCACTTCCACCATTCATGAAAAGTGATTCACAGCAGAGGAGTGAAAATAATCGAAACATAAAAAGCGCAGAAGAAGAAGAAGCACCAACCTCCTGTCTCACGCCGCCGCCGTCCGGCCTGCAGGCGCCATTGCAGCCGCCGTTGCAGCCGCCCACTCGTTTACCTGCAGACAAAACACAGGGCAAAACAGGTCAATCTGAGAAGTCACACGTCCGCACTGAACATGCAGGACGAAGTTTGAGTTTCTGATCGTTTAATTACTGGCTAACACGCAAACGAACACTCACGCACTTCAACGACCAACCAAATGAGGGCCAACAGACACGTAAGGTCGGAGCGGTTTCAAACTCGGCGAATACTGCAACAAAGCGGAAGAAACATAAAACTACACTCCGACAGAGGTAGAGGCGTGTGTGTATGGGTGTGTGTGGGGGGGGGGTCCGGATGCACGGGCACCTCTGATTGGAGGAGCTGGAACCTGTCGCTGCTTATTCACAGGGAACCTGCAAATGAAAGTGAAAGTGCGCCCCAGCATTTCGGGTCTTCAGACGTTGGTGCGCAGCAGCGGGTGGAAGCTCCGTTGCGCTCCTGCTTTTTAGGGCGGAATCACCGATAATTTTAGGGGGTATCTTCCCTCCCGCCCCTGCGTCCCCCCAGCCCGACTTCCTCGCTGCCGGCTCTCTGCTCGCACCATGCCAGATCCGCGTCTGTGCCTCGAGGCGCTGTCGGCGCTGTCGGGCTGCCGGGTGGAGTCCACCAAGGGCCCGTCGCAGTTCAGCCCGCAGGACTTCGTCAACATCGTGGCCCTGCGCGAGTTCTACAAGCAAAAGGGCTTCCAGGAGCTGGAGTACCCCAGCCTGGGCACGCTGTCCCTGCGGGACCTGGACGAGGACGACTTATACAGCTCTCCGCCTGCGCTCACCGAGGCCCCGTCCCCGCAGAGCTCCCAAGTCATGAAGATCAACCTGGAGGACATCTTCCACCCCAGATACGACTACGACTTCACCAAAGTGAAGGTGAGCGCACAGCTGACGTCACAAGCCGCCATGACGTCAGAGCCCAGATCTAGCCGATGGGAGGTTGAATGCAAATTATCAAGGAGATCTAACAATGTTTGTTCACCTTTATATTCCATGAACCATCTTTTTCATCTCTAGTTTTGATCCGAATTAAATGTTTCCATGAAGCCCCTCCCACTGTGACGGCACTCTCTCATCTGACCTGCAGGACAAGGACAAGAAGTTCTTGCGCGGTGACGAAGAGTATGTCCGCCCCTGCGGCTGGAACCGGGCTGCCCTGCAAGTCACCAATCGCTACGACGGTGGGGACGAGTGGCTGGGGACGTCCAAAGACGCCTGGCCCGTCTCCTACCAGGGACACAACATGGACGGCAGCCTCGGCATCATCCTGACGCATGAGGGCGACCCTGACGACCAGCCCAACTTCCTGGAGGCCGCCGCCGCCTCCGTGACCGCCAACGAGACCAAGGGCCGCGGTGTGTACTCCACGCCGGACGTCACCCTGGCTGAGAAGTACTGCAAGAAGTTCAAGTACAGCGTGGACGGGAAGTGGTACAAGGTGCTCCTGCAGAACCGCATCAACCCGCAGAAACGGGTCAAGTGTCAGCGCGAGAACGTGTGGCTGGTTTACGTCCCTGAGAGCCACAACGACCTCCAGACCCGCACCCTCATCCAGGAGTCCATCCGTCCCTACGGACTGCTGCTCAAGGAGGCCTGAGGCGTGCGGTGGGGAGGGGACAGCGCCGCAAATCCTTTTTCTCGCCAAAAGAATCCAAAATAACACCAAAAACATAACTGACAGATTTCCAGCTAGTCAAAAAAACAAATAGATGATGACAATATAAATAACAACAGTCACGAGAAGCTTTCAGGAGCCTGTTGACCTTCACTGATTCAGCCTTTTCACACTGGACTCTTAAAGGGCCACGCCCATTAATAGCTCCACAGAAAAGTCATTTTTCATCATTTGGGTTCTCTGGATCACCAGTAACAAGTAAATGCTCGCTCACACGTCCTCAAATCCCATCCAAGTCCTTCGAGGACTTTTGGAGTCGGCGTTCCTGAAAAAACGTGCGCACAACGATCTGAAGCCGCCTGTTCAAAGCACAAACAGCTGCTGCCTTCAAGTCTGCTCAGGAACTACAAACATGGACGCCGTCACCACCAGTTCAGGCCTCTGACTCGAATCTTTTCTGTGATTGTGTTTTTTCTCTGGTGGTGGTAAGAAAGTTATGAGAGTATCAAATGGTGCCATTTTTTCTATTCGAGACAACGAGCATCCAGATGTTCCTGAGTGGGCTTCAAAACATTTTGGGACTTTTTCTGACTTCTTTCGAATTCAATTAAATGTTCAGCAAATTAAACTGAGTTTTGTTTTTCTGCTTTGATTGGACAGAAAAATCAAAGCGCTGTCATTTTTTTCTCTGTTGGTGCCTCGAACTACATTAGTGCTGTTTTAATGTCACCGTCACTCTGACATTACTGTAATCATGAGCTTTTACTTTGAAGTTTTGATCAATTTCTGTTGTTTTCCTGCTATTTGAATTTTTTTGACAAATTATTTGTGTTTAATAAATGTAAAAATAAAAACTTTGATGTGTGAGAGCCTAAGTACACACACACACACACACACACTCACCTGAGCACAGGCAGAGTCCCACTATGAACATGAACAACATGGCGAGCAGCCCTGGAGCAGCACACACACTGGCGGTCCAACATGGCATCCTGAGTGTGTCTGTGGCGACGCCCTCAGGTCCTGCTGACACAGACAGCAGCAGGTCAGAGGTCATTCGGGGCGGAAGGGGGGCACCACAGCTGGGAAACTACCCCGTGATTTTGTTTTGAAGGTTCCTGATATTGTGTGTTGGGGCAGTGGGCGTGTCCAGTGATTGGCTTCGCTGTAATGAATTGACCGATCAGAGTTTCGAACCGTCTCGGCCACTCACCGCTGACGGTTAGGTGGACGCCGCCACTCACGCAGACGCTGCCGCTGCACTTCACACTACAGAAGTACAGCCCACTGTCGCCCGCTTCCACTGCCTGCATCTGCAGCACCACCACGCCGCTGCTCACGCTTCCGGCAGAGCTGAGACGGCCAGTGTCGTCAGCGTGGACGTCCTCCGTGTCCTCGCCACGAATTGTGGATGATCGCAACGTCAGCAGCGGCTGCACACGGTCCGATTGCACCCGGTACCATGTGACCTCAGTCATGGACGTCAAGTTACAGGTCAGAGAGACGTTCTGACCCGTAAGAACCACCAAGGGGGAGCAAAAAGTCCCCAAGAACAGTGAAGCTGAAGTACCTGAAGAGGAGGAGGAGGGAGGGAAGGAAAAGGAGGACAGGGAGGGGGGGGGGCAAAACAGTCCTTTAAGATCATTTTTAGCAAAATATTTGTCACTTTTCTACCAAAAACCTCTTTGTACATGTTCGGAGGTTTCCAGGTTTCATGCAGGAACTCCCTGCTGTGGCTCCACACTGAGTCCAGCTGCAGCTGTTTACCTGTTCCCCTGTTTACTGTTTACCTTCAGGAGGGCAAACCAACACTGAGCTCAGAAGTGCCAACTTCTGTCCAAAACTTTTACAAAAAATCCCGTTTTTCTCTTTAACTTCTGAAGTTTCAAAGAGAACCTTTTATTTTGAGCCCAGGACCCCGAAAGTCGCAGCTGCGCCTCTGACTCCAGTTCCGCTGCAGCTGAGAAAAATAAAAGCCAAACTCACAGAACAGACTGAGGATCCCCATCCAGCGCGGCATCGTGAAAGCTGGGACGGTCTCAGGTGCGTCGGAGGCGGCGGCGGCGCGCGGACTGACGCGTCCGCACCGCTGACAGCCAAACAGAGACCACCGCGATGTGGACAGTTCCTGTGAAATTGGACCAAAGGGGCCTCAAACAGGATGGAAGTGCCAAACAGTTTCGTTTCTGCTAAACACTTCGAAATTTAACCTGTTTGTTTCCTGTTTATGACATTTTCACTACCCAGGGAGGGGGGTTGGAGGGGGCGGGGGGGTGTCCGCACAATAAAAACACAATTAGCCTCCAAATCAGGCTGATAAAGGTCATGAACGAAACGCACAAACCGACTGTTTTTTTTAAACCTGTAAACGTCATTTCTGAATTAATATCGGCCAATTTATCATCTTTTATACTTTGTCACAATTTATCTGTTTGGATTTTTTCAGCTGCAGCGTGTTAGAAATCAAACATTAAGAGAAAAAAAACACGCATTTATTTTATAGTTCCAACTAAATGTAACAACAAAACGTTGCGTGATTCTCGGGGAGGTTTCAAGGAAAACAACCCCTTTGATTTCTTTTTAAAGAGCCAAGTTACGTGGAAGTCGAAACCTACGCTAGGATAAGGCGAGACTCCCGGGGCTTGTGCTGCGCTCTGATTGGCCAGGCCAAGCCACAGGCAAACTGTCAAAGTCCCTGCGCTCATCTGTGATCTGCAGAGTCAGTGTGCAGCAAGCAGCGTGAGCGGCCAGAGGGGAGAAGCAGAGCACACTGCAGGTCAGAGCAGCAGCAACAACATGAAGCCCAGCCTGAGGTGAGAGACGCCGTCGCTGCAGCTTCCTCCCGCTGCTTCATGTTCTGCTGGAATCTGAAGCTTTTTCTGTCGCATTTTGGAATTTTTTTTGTCATCTTTAAAACTTTTTATTTTAACTATTATTTTACCGTGCAGTTCATTTTTTCGGTCATTCTGCGCTTCCTGAGGAGATGCAGCCGCTCAGGCAGTGTGCAGCGTTGAATAAGTGCGCGTGTGCGTGAAGCGGCGACTCAGAAGCAAGCGCTCTGCCCGGTGCGCGAGTTGAGTTTTGTTTTCCTGGAAACCAGCGCCTGCGCTAAACCGAGAGCTCGTGACGTCAGCGGTCTGGTCTGTTTCGTTTCTGCTGAAACTTTCAACGGAACAGCGTCAGTCATCTGATGAGCAATACCATTAGAATGACCAGTATTTCCTGACTTTTTCTTTCGTTTATTTTGATTTGAACCCCCCCCCCCATCCCTAACTGATCGCGGTTTGTTTCTGCGCTTCTTTTAGGTTTGGAATTTCCCTCCAATATTTTCTGCTTTGCAGTTTGGCCGGTGAGTTAACACAAGACAAAACAAGCTGGTTGCCTTCAAACGGAATTTGACTCCTGCCTCGTCCAGTGGATCAGTGGATCCTCTTTGCTCCTCCTTCAGACTCCTCACCTCCTTTTCTCTCCTCCTTCAGGCTCCTCTCCTCTGCCCTCTCCCGCTGCTCCCCTGAGCATCAGTTCCTCGGTGGGGGCCCAGGTTGTCCTTCCCTGCAGCTGGAAGCATCGCCTGGGCTCCGAGGCTCCGCCCACCTGCCACATTCAGTGGGTGACGCTGGACGACACGGTGCTGGAGCAGAGCGGCACGAGACGCTTCGAGGCGGAGGAGTTCAGGGGCCGCGTGGAGGTGCCCGAGGAGCGTTTGGGGTCGGGTGACTGCTCGCTGATCATCAGCGATGTGCAGCTGGCCGACACGGGCTGCTACGACAGCTTCATGGTGGTGGACGGCGAGCGGTCGAGAAGGACTCGTGTCTTCATCCAGACCGTCCGGTTGTCTGTCCAAGGTGAGTCGGACATGATGTCATCACGCGACCTTCTCCGCACTCATGGACTCCACCTGACGGCGCTCGTCTCCACGCCGCTACCTCGCCTGCGTCAGACTGACCTTTCTTTGTTCTGCCTCCTCAGACCACAAAACTCGTGTGTCGCGTCCTGCAGGGGGCGCCATGACCTTGATGCTCCACACGCAGCACTCGGTAAGGGTGGTCTTCCAGAACAGGTGAGTGGCTCGGCCCTTCCGTCAGTCCCCCCAGTCCCTGCTGGGACACAGCAAACTGACGCAGAGGTTACCCCTCCCCACCCACAGAAGCGGCTCAGAGTGGTCGGTGCTGTGGGCGAGGGGCGACCCCGACACCCCCCGCCTTGAGAAGCACCCCCTGGTGGAGCAGCTGACCCTGAAGCAGCTGGATGTCTCCGACCAGGGAACGTACAAGGTGCTGGATGAGCAGGGCCTCGCCGTCAGCACCGTGCAGCTCGCCTTGGAAGGTCAGCACCGCCGCTTCGCCCACACTACATGTCTGTCTCCAGGGGGAACCACTGGAGACAGACATGTTAGATTACGCTCCGTAATCCCAAAGTTACAGTTACGGAGTAAGTTGTACTGTGTTCTTGTCTGTAGAAGAATCAGCTCCCAGCATGCATCAGAAACAGGAAACCCCGCCGAGAGGTGAGAAACAAAGTTCCACCGAACCGTCTGCACCTGCAAGACGGAACTTTATCTGAGGTGTTCGTTAGTTCATAAATCTGCTTCTTTCAACAAGTGCTAACATGCAGCTGACAGAGCATCTTCCTCCCACTTACATCCAGACTAGAGAGCATCTTCCTAGGACTGATCTACACACTGCTTACAGCTCAGTTAATGTGTCACAGCAACACGGCAAAGATAGAGTTGTGGGACATCATGAGGAAAAGACACAGTGAGGGAAATGCTTAGAAACTGTACATAGTTACGAGTTACTCACTTTGAAAGTTGAGGGTTGCTGGATCTTGACACTTGCTCACCTGTCTGTCTCTGATATCCTCTCAGGTGTTGGAGCTAAAATCAGCAGCTCAACTCTTCTCATCATTTTACTTCTCGTCTCTCGTCTCCTCTGAGCTGTTTTTTCATCTGCACACTGGCAGCAGACATCTGCGTCACCAGCAGGGGGCGTGAGTTCCTTGGGAGCGATCTGTGTCTGACTTGAGGTCAGAGTTTGTGTCTCCGCTACATCTTCAGTTAGCTTGTTTGAGCACGCACAGAGGAAAAAGCTAACGGGACTCGAGGCGACTCTCTGGCCTCTGAGGTTCACAGGGAAGTAGTCGGGGCCTTGTTTCTGAAGAAGTTCCAAAAAATGATTCACTACTAATCATTAAAAAGTTCTGATTGGCCAAATTAAGGAACATCCTCCATCAGGACACTTTGGTTTTAGTTTTGGGCTCATGGTGTGATTCTGGAGCTGCCTGCAGGCCAAACTGCAACCCGGGATGTCTCTGATTGGTTACTGCCGAGAAAAGATTCAATGACAAGAGGTGATGAAGATGCTGGGACATCATCCGGACTCACAACCATTAAAACATCCTCCTGAACACCCAAAGAGACAAAATTACCCAGTTCTATTCATATCATTAAGATTTTTTTCAATAGATATAAGCAAATCTGGCTAACAACTGGTGGTGTTCCTCAAGGTTCAATCCTTGGTCCTCTTTGTTTCCTAATCTAATTCAAGCAATCTTTTTACCTGAATAAAAGTTTTGGGTGAATTTGGGTGCTGCTGCTTTGCAGCGTGTTTTTTAACACACCAAAGTGTCATGATGTCGAAGGATATTCCCAAAGTGATCAAAGTACAACATGTTCATGAACCAAGTATAAAAACCTATTGAGGTTAAACACATTAACAGCGTGTTTTTGAATAGTCACAGTCATGCCGGGCGTCCCTGATAAAGTGAACAGTGAGTGCACATTCATGCCAGGTTAGCATGTAACCGAAAATGCTGCATGAGCAGCACTTAGTTGAAGTCAGGCAGCCTGTGCTGCATTCAATGACACTATAGGATGGGATTTTTGAGTTTCTTTATGGAATGGCGTGAAACAGTTTCGTCCTCCTACTTTGACTTTGCACTTTTTTCCCACCTGAATGTAATATTTTCAAAAGTGACTCTTGACATCAACCAATCAACCTCAGTTATTCTCTCCAACGAGTCCTACATATTAAATTCACTCCTGACCCCCAGGTGGCGCCATCTCAGCTACACAGCGAGTGGAAGCTATGCCGCTCGCTGCTTCACTTCTCAACTTTGGAGAAAGTCTAAGGGAGCTGTGATGACAGTTCACAGCTGTACCACAGGTAGCAGGAATGGAACAGCTGGTAACTGCGTCTGCAAAATGATGCGCCTCACATCATCGTCACTGTGTTGATGTGATGTCACCACATGGTGGTCAATTTCATTTTCAAAATGGAAAATCTACGAAAAGTCCTTAAAAATGTTAGAAAGATGTAAGTTCAAGTAACTAATATGTGGAGAGTCGATAGAGTGAAACATTACATTGTGATTTCATAGTAACAAAAAAATCACCTGCTTGTTGTTACTAACTAAGACCACCAAATAAGCGTGTTTTTGTCTAATTCTATAAAACAAAAGG
>JASSRZ010034607.1:0-15232 GCA_032164315.1 Malacoctenus gilli | reverse complement strand
ACACACACACACACACACACACACACACACACACACACACACACACACACACACACACACACACACACACACAAAGCGAAAAGAGAACAGCTGTTTTTCTTTGGCAAACACAAGCCTTTTTATTTTTGTGATGTGATATTTTAAAGTGTGGCGTTTGCTCAGCTGAAGTTCAGGAGGGGCAGTGTTGTGTTTGTTCTGCAGGATTCCCTCCTATTTACGGAGGCTGTTTACAATAAAGTGTCTCCTGTCAGTGACTGTGAAGTGGTGATTGAGTGAATGTGTGTGTTCTGTCTCTGCCCTACTTGTCATGACATGACATCTGTCCTCAGTTCATCCTTCCACTGACCTCGGCTCCAGGCCGGCCATTAATGACTGATAAAGGGACATTTCAAACACATTTAAGATCAAAGACAGAGTGTGAATAACACAAACAGAATACAATGCAGAATTTGTGTGTATTGTGTTGAGATCTGACCTGTCTTTGACTTTCAGAGAGCAGGGACAGCATGTGAGCTCTGCAGAGGAAGCACCCCAGGTTTCAAAGCCAGGACCTTTGCCCTGTAAGACCAAGAGTGCTGACCACCATTGGGCTGCCTGAATAGTAGATGAACTGGGTCCTTAGGAGGCCTTCCTGTACACCAGAGTACCTCAGTCTGCTCAGCAGGTAGAGTATGCTCTGACCTTTTTTGTAAAGAGCTAAAGTGTTAGCCGTCCAGTCCAGATTATTGCTCAGGTAAACACCCAGGTACTTGTAGGAGTCTACGATCTCAATGTCCATTCCCTGGATGTTGACCAAAGAGGGAGAGGTGACTTTGTGCAGACAAGGTTTGACCATCATCTCCTCAGTTTTTCTTGCATTGATCTGAAGGCCGTTCAGTTCACACCAGGCCACAAAGTTTCGGGTTAGTTCTCGGAACTCCTTCTCGTCTCTATCATTGACAAGACCGACGATGGCACAATCATCCGAGAACTTTTGCAGGTGGCAGTTTGCTGTGTAGTGGTCAAAGTTGGCTGTGTAACTGGTGAACAGGAGAGGAGCCAGAACAGTTCCTTAATGTGCCCCCTGTGCTTCAGACCACTGTCTCAGACTCACAGCCTTTTGTCCACACAAACTGTGGCCTGATAGTGTGTGCCTGGGAGCTCACTCTTGTGTGCTCCAGTTTGTCCCTCAGGAGTTCTGGCTGGATGGTGTTGAAAGCACTCGAGAAGTCCTCAAACATGATTTTCACAGTGCTTCCAGGCCTCTCCAAGTTAGACAGGGATCTCTGTGTGAGGAAGATGATGGCATCCTCAACCCGAATGTTTGGCTGCGAGGCAAACTGCAGTGGATCTGCCAATGAGCTCACCAGGGGCCGCAGGTGGTAGAGGACCAGCCTCTCCAGGGTCTTTGCATGGTTGGATGTCAGGCCGAGATGACTTGGGCACTGGTACCATGGAGTAGTGGCACCTTTTACAGCCTCAGGCTCATGTTAGACGGGCACCACAATCCCACACAGTTGACTAACAACAATTATCGTAATCATAATGAGAAATGATCATGATTCTCATTTTATTAAGCCTTCATCGGTCTTCCCACAGTAGGTTTGACCTGGTGAAGGTTATGTGTGGTACTACAGTACACCCTTTATTTTGAAGCCCGCAAGTGAACCGACTTGAACGATTTCTGGTCCTAGCACTTAATCATCATCTTTCATTGCAATTCACTATTTGGACATACAAATGTTTAAACAACAAAAACAACCCTTTGGCTGCATATCTTGTACACAGCAGGTCTCTTCACTGCATCCATAAATTAAAATCAGCATGTTCGTTACAGCTGCAGTTCAAAGATATGACAACGGGAGAGGCTGGTCAAAATCAAAGCTTTATTGTTGGTTATTTGGGTGTGAATCAAATAAGGCACATTCACATCATCTCTGAACATTCAAACTTCATGATAAAAACAGTGGTAAAAAGACATCCAGGATCAGTGCCTGCTCAGTTCATTAGGAGCAAGCAACATGACACACAAAGAACTCCTCTCCGCGCGCGCGCGCGCGCGTGTGCGTGTGTGTGTGTGAGTGAGACAAGACAAAGACAACAGATAGGTGAGAGAAATGGACAATTGAGCCAATGACTCCTGGGTCACTTTCAGCTTTGCTTTCACTGAACACCGGCGTCAACCTTTCACAGGACAGCTGCGTTGTTCGGCCAATTCCTAGAAGTCGACATCCCCTCCCGTCCCACCCAGTCCCCTTGGTAATGCTCAGGTTTTTGAAACAGAACAGACTTGCATGACGACAATTGACCTCAGATTATGAAAAACCTGCAACTTGACATCATGAGACTTATAGTGAATCGGGAAAAAAATCACTGGTATCCTCAGCTTGTGCTGGAGACTCAACCCTTCACACGCAGCTTTAGGACAGCGCTGCAAACAAGGCATTTTTACCATCAGTTCATATGCAGCTGCTTGTTTTTCCAAGTCATGTGTCTGTGTGAAACCACTCTGAACACCCACTGAGAGGGGAAACAGCAATCCTCTGTAACCAATTACTTGGATGTGCCGCCTGGTGTCGCTGCCGTAGTGCTGACTGAGGAGCGACAGTCCGGTCCTGTGATCTTGCCAACATGCCTCCAACTCCACATTGTAACAAATGAAACCTCACAGTCAGAGTGTATGTGCACTTTGGGTGCGTGAGTTCAGAGAGCATGACCACCAATAATCTGCAAACTCTGGAACCCCTCCACTCAATGTCGTCAAAAGCAATCCGGGCGATTTCTGGCGATGTCAAATGAGGGTTACCACAAGACTTCGCACCTTCAAAATCTCTGTCTCACCTACAATCTGGTTAATTTTCATTATTCCTGCAGATTTACAAGCACAAGTGAAAGCTGGAGCTGAAGACAGAAGACTGCTTGTGTTACCAATGGCACAGCACAGAACGAGCATGACAAAGGATCACTTGCTGTGCATGATGGGCAACAGCCACCTGGATGACGAGCGACAGGCGTGGTGAGAGAAGCACATGCTTTGGGTGTTGTCAGTGAAGGACAAGGAACAGCTGGAACTAACAAACAACCTGGTGGAAGCAGAGTGGCTGTGAGACACGAGCCGCAAGCCAATGTGTGCATAGTAGGAAATGGAAGGAAACCAGAGCTCAGCAGGGAAGTGCTGTGATGGCTTCCGGCTGTCGGAAAGATGGAGATGTTTCTCAAAGGAACTTTCTCAAAGGTGCCCTTACCAAAGCACGCACATTTGCCATCATTTTGTGTGTGTGTGTGTGTGTGTGTGTGTGTGTGTGTGTGTGTGTGCGTGTGCGTCCTTGTAATTATCAAGAACTCAAGAAGCAGGAAATAGTAAGGCTTCTTTTTTGGCAACAACTACAGATTTCTGATGTTTTTATTGTTCTCTCCATGACACCGTTTGGGAACGATACAAATGCTGCTCAATGTTATCTGATGTCTAACTTGTGACGTCTCCGTGGCTTTCTGCTGCTGCCTATTTATGACACTCAGCATCACATATGACTTAAAACCAGTGGCAGTGTTTCGAGTTAAAAAAAAGAAAAAAAAGTGGCTAAAATCATGTGCTCACTTAGCATTCTGCTTCTCTGACCTACAGCTGTGCAGGAAGATGCTCCAAAATTCAGGAGTGGAATATCTTCATCACAGGCCAGAAACAAAATTAAATAATCACAATAAAAAGAGAGTGAAACATGGAAATGGGATTACAAGAATAACACAATCAGAGGGTTCATTAATCGTTGGCACTGAAGCTCAGCCTACATCTCATATTCAAGTAAACAATGTTTGCTCCGTTCAGCAGCACCGAGGCGCTAAACAAAAGCACAAGACATGTACACAATCAAAAACAGTGACTTTGCATCCCTTTTTTGTTTGTGTTAGCTCAAGGAATAGGCCTGTAAGAGCCTCATTATGCGCTAATCCTACTAGGTAATTACAAGTAGTGGCCACCAGGTGGGGTTCTTGCAATCAGAGCACAGTGCATGCTGAGGGTGGGTTGGATGGCCTGAGCTGCCCCACATAAAACATTACTTTGTTGCTTTACCTACAGCTCAACATACACTACACAAATCATGAAATGACTGTTGTCTGAAGAACTATGTTCCTGTGAGAACACAATTGGTAAGACTGGGTAAATATGTCGAGCAGTGTGTAGGGCTGAGCTGATTTTCAGTGTCGCTCTAAGATGATCACAGAAAGAGACAAAAAAAAGAAATGAAATGACAGTTTAACTTAAGTAAGAGGTAAGTAAATGTTGCAATAACTCAACTTGCTTCCTGTCTGTTGAGTCAGCTATGGGAGTTAGTCATGACACTGGCTTGAGCCTGACACAGAGGATCCTGCTCAGCTTGAAGGGTTTCTCGAGTAGAAGTCAGTGTCACCGAGCTTTTATTTGTCAAACATGGATTTTCTTTCCCAGCATCCACACTAAAGCAGAGTTGCTAGCTACGTAGCTAGCTGCTTTACTGTGGCTACCACAGGAGAACATCTGGCTAGCTTTCTACCTAGCCACTGAAAAGCTAAATGAATGGTGTCGCCTACTGAATGTCCCCTGTCCTACTCTGCCCTCACTAAACCACCTTCTTGTGCACAAAGGTAAACAGGTAAACTAAAAGTTTTCTTTACGATGCCTGAAATAGATCCATCTTCCTGACACATATCTCCAGAAAAACTGTGAGCAAGGACATCCTTTGTCTAACCAAAAATCCTTGCTAAATGTAGCTAAACAGAACATTGCTTGTAAGCCTGTACTACAATTTGAAAGGCAATGACTCCACCTGGAAGCCAAAAATAAAGTTTGTTTAAATAAGTACTTTCTCATGTGGTAGGAGAGCACAACATTTCGTAGTGATGGTGAAGGGTCCACACACACACACTGACCATTCCTAGCTTCTGTACAAAGGGGTAAACATGGAACACACTAGGCTGCCTGGGTGAATAATCCTGGTACATGTGGTGAATTATGCAGAAGTAAACCGAATTCCAAACACAGCTGATCCTTTGTGTCAGCGTGTCTCTCACCGTCTCATCCAGCAGCCATTCACTCCAACTGGACCCGTAGAACCACCTCAGTGCAGCTATCAATCATTGCTCTGGAGTTTTGCTGGAGTTTTGGTGCCAGAACAAGGTTCTTGTGTTCCAGTAAACTTGTTGTGCAATGCATTTTGTAACTCCTCCAAATTCCCGCTCATATATAGGGACAGTGTGGAAGAAAAGAAGACATTCAACTTCTGTGTTCAGGAGTGAGACAGAGCTGGAACAGTTCCAATCTGATGGTGGGAGCGACTCCTGTGCTTCCTTTCAGCGTCCAGAAGACACTTCCTTTAGCCTACCAATGTTGTGACTGAATGGCAGCCTCACTGATTCAATGCTGTGACCACCTCCCGGGTTTGGTTGGCATTTTTCTCATCGTCCCCTTGCACCTGGTTGAGGGTGTGCAGAGGGGCGAGTGTGGTGTGACTGCAGCCCCCCTCCCTGGCCTGACACACAGCTTCCAGCTCAGTGTGTTTCTGAGTGTGGTTGTCAGCAGCGTCCTCCACATGTATGCCCACAGGCGAGACCATATGGCTCTGGGGGGTTGGAAGCTCAGTGGGGGCGGCCTGGTTGGTGGGGATGTGAGGGGGGGGCGTGTGCAACACATCGTAGGGTGGGGATGGTGAGCTCTCACTGCCTGTGCTGCATGTGGAGACATCAGTGGAGTGACTGGTGTCGGCTGGCATGTCATCATCCTCCGTGGTCGCGTAAGCAGTGGGTGACGGGGTACATTCAGCTGTATGAGGAGTGCATGCATGCTCCGTCCCACGGTCACACCCTTTGGATGTGTACGGAGCTGTAGGTGGGGCCTGGAGTTGTTCTGTCGGGTGTTCGCTAGAGTCCAGCGTGTGATGGCGACTCAGGGGTCGCTCCTTCAGCCGGGGCCCAGCCACCGCGCTCTCCGAGGGGCTGCTGACCTCGACGGTCTCTCCTCGTCTTAACCTCCTGCGGTCTGGGTTCATCTGCAGAGAACACTCAGCATGAGCACAGTGAAACGACTGGAGTTGCGGCTGAGTGGCCATTCCTGTGGCTGCGTGCATCTCTGACACCATCCCTTTGGCTGCTACATGCATAATGTACATTCTGTCATGCTGGGGTTTAAATTCAGCACCACTCAAAATTTCTTTCTGCTGGTAAGGATCACCACTGACTGTGTAGCAGACTGGATCTTGTACCTGGCTGAGGGGGGGTGAACACCTGCGAGGAGGACCAGAGCCAGAGGAGGCCCTCTTCATCTGATGCACCCTGAACCAAAGCACACACAAACATTTACAACAACACATTCCCTCTGTGGGAAGGAACATGAGAGTGAAGTGACAGGCCTCCCAGGGTGGCGAGGGTGTGGGGGGGGGGGTACCTGCTAATGGACTGGGCCAGCTTCTGCTTCCTGCTGCTGTTGGAGTGGTCCTGCAGCCTCAGGCGTTGCACGAAGGAATGAGCTGCACGGGCAAGAAAATTTACAGATCACACACACTGAAGGAGCTCATGAATACAAGGAAAACTGACACTAACAACTGATTCTAATCATGTGCACTTAGCTGCATTGCTGTAGAGGGTCTGTGTGGACTGAAGTTAATGAGAAGAACCACTAAACAGCTTCAACAACATGGAAACAGTCAAAAGTAGTTGTGGGATCAGGGAGGTGATTTTTATCTGCTAACGCTTATGCTTATCACCCAGTGCTCATCATCCGACATCACGTTGCTCACAGCAAGACCGAGCTGCTTCACTGAGGCATTCCTCCAGTAAACAGGAGTCCAGTGTGGAGCATGTCTTTCACCAAGAAAACGTGAATGAATGAATGAGTAACTGATTTCATCCGAGAGATCATTCTTCACCACTAAACTACGCAAAGCAGTGGCCTTCTAGCGTGGAGCTTTCTGCTCATGCGTGGGTCTTACTGCTGCCTCCTTTGCAGGAGTCGACACAAATCGTGAAAGTGTTTCCTGCCGAGATTCATCCCATGGTGCTCTCAAAGCTTTTGCTGGTGTGTCTGGTGCAACAGTCATATTGGAAGTAAAAGAAAGTTTGAGGTGTTTCCCAAAAAACTGAAATGCGACTCACCCAGAGCTCCTTTGGGCACGGAGAGGAGTTTGATGGGTTCAGCATCAGGCGACAGCCCCGAGGCCTTCTGCAGAGCTCGCAGGATCTCAGTGTTCTGCAGGAGGAACAGTCACACATCAGCACTCCCAGCATTCACAGGCTGTGTATCAGTCAACAGGAACGAACTCTGGGACTCTGACATTTCAACCTTAAACACAGCTTGAAAAGGGTGGTACCACCTTGCCCCCCAGTTCATAGGCACAGTCCAAAGGTGTCCTCTGTCTTTTGTTCCGGAGGCCAGGTGAAGCTCCGCCCCTCAACAGCAGCTCCACCAGTGGCTGGTGTCCACAACGCACTGCCTCATGAAGAGCTGTGTTCCCCTGAAGGTTCGCAAGGTTCACCAACGCGTTGCTCTGCACACAGTTTGGATTGCAGCAGCCAAATGAGTGATTGACAGTGATTCTGTCCCCCGCCCCCCCCCCCCCAACAGCAGCAGTGTGTTCACCTGTAATAGGGTGGTGGCAGCCTCCAGGTTTCCACGGAGACAGGCGTGGATCAGAGGAGTGTTGCCATAGTGGTCTTTCTTGTTGAGCTTGGCATTGCACTCCAGCAGGAACCTCACCACCTGCGCAGCACACGGTGAACACACAGCATCACTGCACCACTTGAAGGTCAGGACAGAGACACAGCTCGAGAGCAGCTGCTGCTCATGGATTCAGTGAGCCAACAGAGCCAAAGTTGGAGCTTTTAACTGCTGCTGCAGGATGTGTGCAGTCTGATTAGAACCAAGCGCGGCCCCACATGGCTCCTACCTGGACGTGGCTGTTCTGGCTTGCCAGGTGAAGAGGAGTGGCACTCTGGTTGGTGCGGGCGTTGACGTTGGCGCCATGACGTATCAGCAGGATGACCAGTGCCAAGTGGCCATGCAGGGCAGCAACGTGGAGCGGTGTGAAGCCATCAATGTTGGAGCTGTTCACGCCAAGCACTCCGGCCTGCTGCACGGACAGCTGTACAACAAAGGAGGATAGCGATGAGAGTGAGGGAAGCGAGGGGAGCGCGTGGTGTGGCACGCTGCTGCTGCTGAGCAAGAGGCCCACCTTCTGAGTGGGAGCACACTTTGGACACTGACACAGCGGGTGGCAGAGCAAAGTCTCCGAGTGCATTCCCTCTTCCTCCTCTTCCTCGTCCATCCATTCCAACAAGTAACGCACCTGAAACAAGTGCAAATGTGGGAAATGCTCCTGTTAGTCAACAATTCAACAAGCTGAGAGGAAAACAGAGTCCATTCGGCTCACCATCTCCACGTCACCATCTGCCACAGCGCGCAAGAGTTTCTCCACCTGCCGAAGGAGGACAGTGTCTTACTTCTCCCCAAAACAAGCAGTCAGGACATGATGTGAAAGCTTCTTCATCTACTGTCATGTCAGAGGACTTTTGTGTATGACCCGGCCACACACAGGTCCAGAAAAGAGGATTTTCCTTCATTTCAAGCTTGATTCAGAACATCTAAAATAGTTTTACTGAGAAAGTTTGATTAAGATCTGAAAAATAGCTCGTTTAACAAAAAAAAACCCCAACTTTCTGATTTTCCCTTTCCGTAATCTAAAGCGGTTGTGCTCTCTTCCATTAGAAAAAGGCCAATCAGAGTGAAAGGCAGTGGCTGTAGCTCAGAGGAAGTTTTAGTGATAAACAAGAAGAGCTGGACTGAAGAGGAACTGGGTGCAACAGCAACTCCTGGAACCTTTACATTCGGTACTTTTCAGGAAGTTCTTTCAGGGGTGCAGGTTGTGAGCAACTTTATAAAAGGTATGAGCATTCTCATGCTGTAGATGGTGCCCACGTGCTCAAGCAGAGGCGAGCACCCTTCAAACATCACAAAAAGGATGAGTGATCGACAAACTTCGTCACATTTCTCAATTGATATTCACACATCTCAACAAATGTCAAAATGTTTCATTTGAAGTCAAAATCATTCCAACAGACTTCTGGCTGCAGAGATCTCCTGCTTGAAAATGACTTCTCTAAAATAGAAGAGCATGCTGCTTCTGATCGGCCAAACACACAGTTTAGTTGTTGAATGATTTGTTGATGATTGATTCGATTAACCAAATCAGATGCAGCCAACAGAGCTCACTGTCTGCTCACTACATGGCACTCTGCCATATGTCAGAGCGCCAAGAAGAGCCACGACAGACCTGTCCTGTGATGGCAAAGTTCTGTTTTTACGTTCTTTATCAAGTACCAAAAGATCAATGCATGATCATCGAAAGGTAAACTGTACCCTTAGTGGCTGCTGGTGGATCTGCATATTGCACAGATGGTGCTTTGAGGAAGGTGTTTCCTGTGCTGCTCACCTCTCGGCGTTGGACGCGCTCTCCTTCAGGCTTGGCCTCAGAGCCCAGAGACGACGTGCTGGAGACGGAGGAGCGACGGCTGCTGCAGTCCGAGGCCAGTGGGGAGTGGCAGGGAGACTGATGGGAGACATACATAATTCCCACGTGGACACAAAGCTACGAGTGTGAACACACTGCTGCGTCCTCCGAAGAGACACTTTTGGATCAAGTCATCACAATGCTGTGGTCCGGCTGAGAACTCAGCAGCTTCCCAGGTGAAGGCTCAGCTATGTTTCCAAAGTTGTGAATGCAGGTTCAAATCTGAGCTCCACTGATGCCGAGTGACTGCTTGTGGTAAACTGAGCCATTGAAATATGATTTCAGTATTAAGCAAGATAAATAAAAACTGTGCCGGGATTGTGTATGCTATTCTGCAGGTGCAATCCTCAGTGAGGACAGTCAGATCAGCCTACTGCAAGCCTGCTCATATACAAGAACGAGCAGCTTTGTGACCAGCAGCATTGGTTTGTTTCTGTGCAAAAACAAAAATTGGAAAGTTCGACAGAACAAGGAACAAGTGATTAGACTTTTGTGGTCATCCACTCATTCAGTGAACCAAATTGAAGAATAATGGAATAAGACATGTTAGAACAGTGTGTGCCAACTTGGTGAAGGTTTCACTCCGAATGCATTTCTTGCTCCTAGCACCAAGTGGAGACTATGCAGGATGTGGAATACCTCTAAACAGGCACCAGATATGACACGAGGGACTTTTCTGCCCAAGATGGCTGAAGGACATTTACAATAATGTGACATGAAGTGTGTTTTATTGATAAATCAAGTCGGCATCCTTCTCTCTGGAGCCTTTAGAGCTGAAAAGATCATCTTTTTTTTTTTCCCGGGTCACTGGTTTGTGGTGAAAACATGAGTGAAAGAGACTTACTTCCACTCCGCTGCTGCTGTGCTGACGGCCGTTCTGATTCGACTGCAGCAACATGAGGATCTACAGGCAAAGACACCAACACAGGGACAAGGTCATGTCAGCACCTTTTGGCATCTCCCAAATGAAACAAAACAGAAAAAATTAAAACAAACTAAAACAAGTGAAAATGGAGACACTTTCATGTACATTATGTTGGATCTCCTGATGAAACATGTCGGTGGAAACGCTGAGTGACGAGGGGCATAAAGGATCAGATACACTGTCTGTGCCACAATTCGTATGAACCTAGCTTTCACCTGCACTGACAGCACGCTTAGAGAACAAGGGAAACTAATTGTGAGTGTGCCGAGGACAGGCAGCATAAACATACAACTGCAAAGTCAGTAAACACTGCAAACAAACTTCACGTGAGCTGCTCCCATTGCAGGAGCAATGGGAGCAGCTCACGTGAAGTTTGCAGGAGCAATGGGAGTGTGTGCTCCTGCATGGATGCTCTGTCAGCACTGCAGAGAGAGTGAAAGAGTGAGTGTGATAGGATGGCAGTGTGGCTGGCCACAGTGCAGGTAAAGCATGGAGAGAAAGAGAAGTAGTCCACTCATCAGACTGAAAGTCCCTACAAAACACCACTGCATGGATGTGTGCCTGTCTAGCAGTGAGAACTGGAGCATGGCTCAAATAAACTCAGTTAATGTTTCTAACGTTATCATCGTTGTTGCTGCCAGCAGTTAGTGTTCTCTCACAGTGAAGACCCTGTTTTTTGCAGCAGACCTGTCAGCGTGAAGTTGAAGGCTTGGTGTTGTCGCTGTGAGCACAGGGCTAACCACAACTCCACCACAGCCCCCCCCTCCCCTCCCCCAACCTTTGAACAGAGGAAAGAAAACTCCTGAAACTTTTGCGCTGATTGAGCTCTTAAAGCTTTGTTTTGTTCCCTCCGCCAGGGAGGTTGCGTTTTCAATAGTGTGGGTGCCAATTATTGGTTAGGAAAATTACAAGAAAAAGTGATGAATGGAATGCTCTTTTAACCAGCAGTGAGTGCATATTAGCTAAACTTAGCACATTTCCTGTGGTGAACCACTCATCCAAAGTCAAGAAAATCTATCATTTTTGTGGCAGTGGTACCTTTACTTTTGGATTGGAGCCCCTCATTGAGCAGCAAACTTCACCGAAGAAACGTTATTGTTACGTGATAGCCGGATGAATGAGGGGTGGTGCAAGGAACAGCTTATTAAATCATCCACTCATCCTGGACCCACAGTGGAAGAAAACAATGTTTGTTTGGCCAGTTGGTGGAGGCGTGCATTCTGTGAGAGCTTGAGTCTTTTACTGGCATCTGATTTCTCTCCACATTTCAGGTGACTCGAGCAGGTCTGTGAAGCAAACTTGTAACAAGTGGGTCACATGACGAACCTGCAACCGGCTCCAAACAGCAACCCTCCGTGGTTGATGGCCAAAACTGAACCAAACCTCTTGTCTGATACCCGAGAACCAGTCTAAACGACAATTTATTCCAATCTTCGCGCCTACGAGGAAATCCTCTAGAATCTGTGATTGATATGGACTGGAAAAAAAGGGGTGTGGTTCTACAACCTGCTTCCATTGGAACGTGAAGCCCGCAAAGATTGCTAGAATGTTTATACACAATGCTGTGAGGCAACAGTTGGTAACCCAGTCCTGTCTTTTGTCTCTAATTGTACAAGTTGTTCTGTGGTGGTCTTAAAGGCAGGCACGACCTGTTTGCACATTCTCAACTCACCAAACCCAGACGTAGACCCAGTAGAAGGGAGGAGTCAAAGAGACAACACTGAGTGGAAGACAGAGACTGCTGGAATAATCATCTATTTCAGGGAAAGTCAAGTAAATTGTTTGTTGTGGAGGTGAATGTCTCAAAATCAACAGAAAATACAGGATTGAAAAAGGTTTGGGAATTCTTTTGCTGATCTTTGGATTTGACTTTCTGCAACTCCCCCTTCATTTTCCCTTGGCTTAAAAGTGGAACATCAGTTACAGTCTTGGGAGTAAATGAAAGAGTTTGTTGAAGCGTCTGCAGGCCTGGAGCTGTAGGCCCTTTGGACTGGCTTTCTGTCGTCCCCGTGCTGTGAGTGAGGCCCACCTTTGAGTTGAGTGCACACTGCAGTGGTGACTCCTTGCATTTGTTGAGGAAGTGGGTGCCTGCTCCATTCTCCAGCAGCACCTGGATGATGCCCTCGTACCCCCAGCGGGCCGCCATGTGCAGGGCAGTGTCACCTTTATCGTTCTGCATGTCCAGGCGACACGTTTGCAGGTCGTAGTACACCAGCGCTTTCACACACTGACACACACCCACAAATTCAAATTCAGACTTGCTCCAAGAAAAAAAAGCATTCTTAATTAACAGTTCTCATCTACATGAAAGGATCCACTAAAATATATTTTTCAAAAGTTAAAATACTTCATCATAATTAAACTGAACTTATTTCAGCCCTCAATTATTAAGAAAAACCTTGAAGTTTCATCTGACAACTAACTTTCCATTTCATGAGTTGTCTTTTTTCTAAATCTTGTGTGAATTGAAGAACTTATTTCTACATTCTGACTTAAAATCGGTTGTAAAAGACGTAAAGAGACTCTAGAATCCAGCCGGTGGTGTCCAAGTCATTCGAGCTGCGGGGCTTCAAGTAGCAAATCGAACTTGGAGTGAATCCGGGTGGGAACGATGACCAAAACTTTCTACTTCTTTGCTCACGAACAAAGCTGAAGGACGATTCAGAAAACCTTCACATCTCCTGTGTAGCGAGGAGGTCGATGAACTTATGGGTCTCTGTCTGGTGGGAAGGCCACAGCCCGCTGCTCACCTCGAGGACTTCCTATCGATTATTCACCCCAACGAGGACCTGGACCACCTCAGATACAATGATCAGGGGCAAAAAGTAAACCAACTCCTGCTTCACACTGTCTGAGGTCAGCATGGCTGAGAGCCACCCTGTGGGTTGGCCTGTGGACAACCTGTTTGGCACCCCTGATCTAAATGCTACAAATGTGTCCTGATTAGCTGTATGATAAAAATGATCGATAAGCTCTGATATGGCACCAAACAAGCAGTTGTATAACCAGTTGGGTCTGAGCTACTAAACAGACAGTGTTGCTGTACAAGGAAGTGACCCTTGAGGCCAATGACTGCAAAACAAGGTAATTGGAGTCAGGAGCTGGTAAACAATCAGTGGAAGTAGATTTAAGCAGGTTCTACAGTCGGTGTATAGAAAGCTCATCTGAGAGCAGGACAGAATGTGCTACGAAGCCAAAGTAATAGCTGTTACTACAGCAATAATTTCAGTTTCCTTTTTGACTTAGAAATTTGGTGCGCACTGGCTAGCTTTCCCAGCATATTTCTAGAATTCTTTGACAGAAATAATTCAATATTTTGAGCTCACTTTGTTTTTTCTTTGGGTTTTTGTGGGCGGTAACGTAACCTCAGGGGCTGTTTGGATAAAACACCCCAGCAGCTGCAGGAAGCCTGTCAGAGCGAACAGCTGGATGGTGCAGACTGAGCTCAGACAGCCAATGGAAGCACAGCTGCTGAGAGGCTGCTTGGAAGAACAACAAGCCACACTCCCAGCTGAGGCCAGCAGGATCAGCTGGTTCAGTCCAGGGGGCAACTCCTGTTTCCAGCAGTGCTGTGAAGGCTCAACAACTGCATTTACCGAGACCCTCACACTGTTATCACGTTAGGCACAAAAAACGACAAATAAGAAGAATAGTCAAAAAGTGACGTACGTCCTCGTGTCCATACATGCAGGCCAGGTGCAGTGGTGTGTTGCCATTGTTGTCCTGAGCATCTGTGTTGGCTTTGTAATGCAGCAGCAGCAGCTGCACCACAGAAACAACAGGGCACACGTGTTCAAGTTTCACACTGGTGAGGTATTTCGGAAGGCACGTGTGTCTGGGTGCGCACACTCACCGTGACCCCCTGGTATCCCCGCTGGCAGGCCAGGTGTAGCGGTGCCAGGGCATGGTAGTCTGTGGCGTTGACCAGAGCTCCCTTATGCACCAGCAGGTCGATGAGCTGAGCCTGGCCTGGCATGCAAAACACAAAGCATTTCATTCCAAAGTCAAGCGATGGCAACCAACATTAAACTATGTCTGATGCTCCTGGGGGGGTTGGGAGTTGCTTACCACAGATAGCTGCGACATGCAGCGGTGTGTACCCTCTATCATCTCTGGAGAATGGCGTGATAATGGAGGGGTCATTCAGACGCCTGTGACACAAAACACCAGGACGCAGACTCATTACACAGTCAAGAACGACTGAAAAGTGCTGCCAGGTTTTCTATGCGACTTAAAGTGAGATCACTGCAGTTTTTGTAACCAATGGATTGGCTCCACAGCATTGGAAGACTGGGCAATGCAGAGTTGGACTCAAACAGCACCTGCTGAAGCTGCCTGAACCAGAGGAGAACCACCCTAACCCAACAAACAACGGCTGTCAAAGGAATGGAGACCGATTTGGTTTCTAACTCACCAGCTTCATGATGGAAATTTTGATAATCTTTGAGAAGAGAACAGCAAACCAGGATGATAATGAAACGGGGACTAATCCAGGTGGAAGTGAGGGGGGCATTAAGGTTTGAAATTTGGCATCCAAAAGTACCCCTTGCAAAACAACACGTCCTTTGTGGCTTAACAAAATCACATTGGTCTCATTCATCCAGCTGCCAGATTGGTGCTCAGTGACTGCCAACAAACTACCACAATGGAAAAGAAATGGACTGCCTGGCCCAAAAAAAAAATCGCCACCTGGATTTAACTAAGCAAATAGGTATGAGCCTCCTATTGGATAATTACTGCATGGGCGATTATCTTTCAGCTGGCAACAAGTTATTTAACCCCAACTGGTGCA
>JASSRZ010034605.1:0-15237 GCA_032164315.1 Malacoctenus gilli | reverse complement strand
GTGTGTGTGTGTGTGTGTGTGTGTGTGTGTGTGTGTGTGTGTGTGTGTGTGTGTGTGTGTGTGTGTGTGCACGTCCCGCATCTCCTGGAAAGATCATTTCTATTCGAAGAGATAATGTTGGCTGGGAAAATAGAGAGATAAATCAAATGTCAGGTCCGTCTTGTTCACACTCCACCCCGCAGGACTCAGACAACCTGTTGATAGCGCTCCGCCCGCCCCTCTCTGCTCTCACCTGCTGCTGCTGCTGCTCCTCCTTCCAGAGCACATTCATTAGCATATCTGGTCATTTCTCCCTCGTTAGCATGCGCCAGGCTTCTTCATTTGTGCTTCAGTTATCAGCCTGGACCATATGCCGTGTAGGTGGTAGGAAAGGAGCCCAGACACATCCCCTGGCAACTCTATCTGCCCGGCCTCCTGAGACGCTCCTCGTAGTTTGACTGCCTCGCAACACGAGTTTATTCATTCCCCTGTATGTCTGATAACCCTCCCCTCCAGGGCTCAGGCTGTGTGTGTGTTTGTGTGTGTGGAGGAAGGTGCCCGCATGTGTCTTCTAAGGCTAGTCCTGTACAGCCTCCTGTACAAGCATTAATCATTCCCGGGCAAAATAAAGCAAAAGAAAAAAGAACACGTTTGAGCACATTTTCTATCGTGTCTGGGGCTTCTTTTTTATCTCGTCCCTCATGTGGCTGGAAGAGCTTGTTAAGCTCTCACACACTGCTCCACCTGTACGCCTCTGTCCCTCTGGCTCTCTTTTTTTCCCACTCATTTGACTTTGTTTGCCGCTTGATGCTGAAACTCAAATTGACCTGCTCAGCTTCAGGTCTTGCTTTAACGCTTTTCAGTCTTCGCCATGCTAAAAAGCAGCTTACGAAGACATTCTACCTCGTATTCTTGATGTAATTGTAGCAATATAAAGAGGAAGCAGAGCTTGGTTTTTCATCTTTTCTATTCCACCAACTCCTGTGTTCATGGGCCGTGCATCGGAGCTGGAGGCAACGAGTTAGCAAAAGTTTCTCTCTTCCGTAACACTGCAGCATTCGGTATCTGTCGGCGCTGTATGTGGGGCTGTAGTTTGGCACAAAACATGGATGCAAGCAAGCCGACCAGGAAATCCTCTTAAAACAACTCTCACGGAACCCTAAACATGTTGCTGGATACACCGAAGTGATTCCTGAGGCCGTCAGTGAGACAATAAGGTCTGACATTTCCAGAACACCTTCAGACATGAATTTGTTCGATTTCAGAGGTCAGAGGTCATGATCACCGTGACCCTGTGTGCTCTCCACAGCTGTGCTCCACAGACCTAATCATGTCTGGGGTCTTCCCGCCTGCTCCTATCCATGTTATCACAAGAGCCCTGAAATGATGTGATCCAGACGTTGCCGTCAAACAAACACTCACTCACTAATGGCTTAATTTGGTTTTATGAACTGAATGTCAAGGTCATGTTTGTCCATTTTTTACACGTACACTTAAAAATACATAGTCTGGATACTTTTTGTTCACTGCCAAAGTTACAACGCCACGTACATTCATATCATCTGTGACTTTGCTGTTTGTCAGAAACACGCAACAGTTAAATCCAAACTAATTGTTTTGCCTTTTAGTGAAAAAAAGTTCAATCTTGAAGATGGACTGACACCTCATTTTTCACCTCATTGTTTATGGCACCAATGGAAAAAAAAACCCTCTGTGGTGAGTTTTGTGTTTCTATTAATGAACGTCTCCACAAACTATTAAACTTATATGCACTTAATTTCTATACACCACTGGAGACAAACACAGTGCAATTATTCTTCACTCAACAAGCTGCAACAAAGCTGCAGATGGATAAACTAATTAGTCGCAGCACTCAGGCCCTTGTGAGCAGGTCTCCAGCCCCCACGGAAACCAGTCAATCTGAAAACGCCGGTTCAGTCCTCCATTGCGTTTTGCTAAACGTGACGGCATGTTGACCATGCGTGTGTTGTGAAGGACACATCTCTGCCTGAATGTTTATAAGATGGCAAGCAGATTATTTGTTTCGAATGACACATGAAATATTAGGCTTCTCAAAACCCGTGTCAACTTTCTCCTCTTGCTTTTAGACCACCTGGTGCTTCATGTCCAGTAACTGAATGCCCCCCCTCACCCCCCCCCCCCAAGTGTGTATGAAAACTTAAAGGTCAAACTTGTCAGACAGCTAATTGTATTTTTCCTTCCTTGCCTTTTCTGAGAGCTTCTGTCTGAGTATTTGTAGTTGCTTCAGGCACACGTTCTCTCTCTTTCCCTAACCCTGCACAGCCTACATCACCCTTTATGTCTGATGTTGGACTCCCAAAAACGTTGGTGTTTCTCATTCTCTTGCGTTGATGATTGAGACCAATTTATTGAATTCTGTTAACTTTCACCATCACTCAATTTTGGTCCAGAGCCCCAAACAAGTGGCCAGTGTGTCTTTCCATCGCAGGGCATCAAATGTCACAAACTTGTTGTTTTTACATTGGTTTCCTCCCAAAAGTTGTCCTATGCTAGCTTTTCAGCCAGGATCACTAATTTTTGAAGATGTAAGGACTTTTTAGAAATCTGGTGAAATCTGTCAGATCTTCACACTTTGTACTGGAATGCCTCATCCATATGAAATAGCTTAAGCCAAAAAATGAAAGTTCTGTCAGTCAGGCTAATATTATCTGGCCTGCACTTCCACCATAATCACCTCATTATTCCCAGGTGTCATTTTATTGCTGATAAATATGGGAACTGTGAAAGTTTGATTTGGCCAGCAGTTCATACCCCAGAAGTCACACTATTACTTCTTTACCCTGGCTCCCCTCAAGGTGACCTTACTGCGATGAGGATGTATTCAGTCGGCCGCTCATTGGTGGTTTGTGTTCATAAAAATCTGAACAGAGCTTGTTTACTATGGGTGTGATTAGTGAATGACAGAATGACAAAGTTATTTCTTTGATAGCATATGGTAAAAGATAAAAGCAGCAGATGGAGCGTGGAAGCCTCATAAACACTTCTGCTCGGATCAATCTTCAAATTAATTTGTCAGAATGCGTTTCTGCTGCGAGAACAAGAGAGATCTTTTCATCGCATGGGGTCGATGGGAGTTCCTTCAGTGCACTCTGCTGCAGATGCAAGCAGGAACATTAGCAGACATGCAGAATTGCCTTGTTCTGGGCATGGGGCGGGGTGCAGTTGCAGTTGCAGCTCACCCACCAGCAAACCGACAAGTTGCCACCATGACATCATATCCCACCTGCAGGGGCTCTATGACTCCCAGCCGTGGCCGCATTTCAGATATGGCGGACGGGTGGGCCAGACGGGCTGCTTGGGCTCGGGCCAGTCGCTCAAGCTGTGAGAAGGTCCCGCGGCCTCCCCTCACATTTCTCCAGCGCTACATTTGTTCCACTTCCCCCTGCCATCTGTGGTCTTAATGAAGCTGTCAAGAAGCTGTCATTCATCCACGAGTGGCTGTGTCTCGGCTGCACGGCCGTTGACGTTTCAGCCAACGCAGGCCACGAGATACGGTACAAAGTTCCTGGAAGCACCGCCTGAACGACTTTTATCACATTGGTCTTTCCTGCGAGGACGATGGTGCCGCTACACAACAGAGAAGCTGCTGCGTGTCCAAGACACAGGGTGTATTAACAGGATGGCAGCATGCAAAGGGACTTCTTGGACTGCAGTGAGCTTGAGAGCCACGAGGAACAAAAGAGAAAGACTTACTGTTGGCGGCAGTGGAGCCATGGCGACAGCCGACTGCTGAGACGCCGATGAATGACAGAGGGGATTCTAATTCCTGTTCACAGGGTGTCACACATGCCCTCCCCCCAACAGAACCGGGGGCTTTGTGCGCTTGGTGTATCCACGCCTCCCCTGTTTATTCACTATAAATGCCCATTGTTTCAAAGGCGAGGTTATGCCTCCCTCCGTCCAAGGGTGACACACAAAGGACAATCTGGAACGAGTAAGTGGGAGTGGGTGCCTGACCTCAGTTTATTTAGCCATAAATGTGCTTCATTGGTTCCTCCTTTTAAGCAGCCACAATGTGGTCACACCAGGGAAAGAGGCACCGATCATGCACTGAAATGTCAAGGGCTGAAATAATGCCAGTGTTTGAACAAGACAGCGACGCTACTTTGTTTTTCCACCAAAGTTTGGGTCGTTTCAAGTGCATATAAGCCTGTCAGGAACTTAAATATAACCATGATAATTACAGACTCCTCAATTTTGAAGCGCGGTGAAGAGAACCATGTCTTAATCCTTACAATGGATATCTGGGCAAAAACAGGGTCTATTTACTTAAACTTTAAAGGTAACTTGGGAAAATTGCATCCACACATTTCACGGGTTTAAATGAGCAAAATGCTACCAAGCAGCAGATGACATTGATGGAATAAAAAATCAATAAACGAAAAAAGGGGTGGGAGGGAGTGGACATCACGGAAACAGAAACACGTTTGTTTTGTGAAAGTTTCCCATAAACACGACACTGTGACAGGAAAAGTTTACATTGACGCAAAACCGCTGACAAAAAATAACTTTAAGTCATACCGTAAAGTCCAAATAAACCGAGAAGATACATGAAGAGCCAAGTAAGCAATCCAGATAGCCAATGAGCATGTAGGTGAAAGGAAACGTGAGCTTAATGATGTCATTGTTTCAGTGTGTCAGCATCCACTTGGAAACATCAAGTGATGTTCAGATTCATCCTGCGGTCTGTTTCCAGAAGGTTTTAGTCTCCAGATAAACTGACTTTAAGTTAATGTAACAGCAGTATGAGTACAAGTATAACTTTTGTGAATACTTCTGAGCCTGTCTCTGAGTGGATGGAGGCCTGAATATTCACGATGTCCTCTAAGTGAGAGGAACAGTCAGGTTCATCACAACACTGCCTGTAATGGTGATATGAGTTACTGTTACATTGTATCCTCACTCGTCCATCCCAGCTAACTTAGGTTGAAGCACAGTACAAACTGGAGAGGGAAAAACATGCAAACTCCAGAAGGGAGTTTTACATTCAGTGACCTCGACTCACACTTGGTGTGTAACGTTATACACACAGATCCAATCAGAGACACACTCTACCTATTTTTATGTTTAGGTCAGTGTCCTTCCACTGGTCAAACTTCACAACCAAATAGAATACAGTGAGAAAAAAACCATCAATCCCAATGTGATCAGCAGAGGTAAGAGTGGAAGGCGGGGGGAGGGGGGGCGCATTTTCTTTCAGTGGAAAAGAAAAAAAATAGCTACAGGTCAAAAAAATCCAACTTTCTGTTTGAACTGGTGGGGGTCAGGAGAGAGTAGCAGATAAAAGCCCAGCACAGAGAGGACCACGCTGCACACTTGATTGGGGAAGGAAGCAGTGAAGGCGAGCTTCCTCCTCCAGACAGAGATTTTGTAGGAAGGTACAGAGAGAGAGAGAGAGAGAACAGACCATAGAGAGATCACTCGTAGATTCACACAAGGTTAAGGATATGTGATCGTGACAAAGAAGGGGTTGACGTGTTCTCCCTGTGAACACTCCACTTCTATTCGTGAAACAAGTCACAGGAAGCAAATGAAGTGAAACAACGGTGGGAGGAATATGATCTCTCTCCCTCGTTGCCGCCAGGACTCCCACTGCAGCTTTTTAAAGAGTTATTGAGACACAGTGATAATCAGAATTACAATAAGTAAGGGGTCAAAAATGCATACATTAATATTTCAACACTTCTTGCAGCCAACGTGCTTTTCATTCAAATTGAAATCACATGGATGAAAGAGGCAGTGGTGCAGATTTTGAGTGGGAGGACAGCTCCTGTTATATATAGATATATCTCTTGTGTTCTCAAAGAGTTGCTGTTTCCTTTGGTCTGGCCACTAAAATGCTTTATGATAAGGGGGGGGAAGAAATCCTGCTGAACTAAAGAACTGCACATGATTGAATGTAGAAATGATTGCTGCTCTGTAATAAGTTGAATGCACAGAGAGCTGTTTTGAAAGGGCTTTTGTGTTGGAGTTGCAGTTTTCCTATTTGTGTTCTGACTTTTCCATTCATGATTTGCCTTTGGTATTTTTGTTACTTTTTAGTGTCTGATTTTCTCTTTTTTACTGAAAGCAAATTCAAAAGAAAGTTTTGGAGACAAATAGCTACATTAAACTGTATAGGGTTTACAAAACTCACCTCAACAGACTAAAATTCCTGCATTATTCCTTGTTTTTGGTCTTTGTCAACAAACAACAGCCACTGCACACACAGCAATTATCAGGGAACCACAGTCCTGCTCGGAGCAAGAAGAGAACCAGTCAAAGGCAACTCTCCTCCATTTCCAGCTGTTACCGGGGTAACACGGGGCTGATTGACAGCCTCCCCGCCTTAAGCAATTCTCTCATAAGATCTGATGCATTTAGATGATTTGGAAGTCATAGCTTTGATGAAACAAGTGCTTCCAAAAGAGCAACAAAACCTATGAAATTCCAAGCTTGTCACACTTTTGAAGTCATAAACTATTCAATAATAAACTGCATCATTTTGACCTTGAAATCACACATCACACTGAAAGTCATAAAAAACCAAACCAAACTAATGAAGATTCAACTAAAAGGTAAAATTTTATTTAAAAAAAGCCTCAAGAGTAAAACCTTGAAAATATGCTTTAAAAATGACCTAAAAACTGAGTTTCAGAACAAAAACGCAAAATAAACATAAAACTAATGACGTATTTTTCTTTTTTTTTTTATGGCATATTATCTTGTTGCTCTCTATTTATGTTGAGACCTTTGCATGCGTCTAGCTGCTGAATCATGAGCATTGTGCATAAAAAAATAATTGACCAAACACAAATTTCATCATTTTTTGGGAGCAGGTCATCTATGAAACCTCACAAAGAAGCTGTTTGGCCTCTCATCACTGTCCATCAACCACCTCACACCCATCATGCACTGCTCATCCAGAATGATTCATGAAGACACCAGCATAGCAGGACCCATCGATTAGACTCATGGAATGACAAAGGGGCTGCGACTGGTCACAGGGGCTGCTTCAGAGGATACCAGTTGAGTTGAAATTGAATCATTGATTGCCAAAGTCAGAAGCGTCAAAATGATCAGCCGCTGGTCGATGATCACAAGGTGTGAAGCGTGTCCTTGCACGTCTGGGCGAGCACGCTGGTGTTCCTGCCGGGCTGGAGCTGCTGCGTGATGCTTTACTCATTCGGGAGTGGGAAAATAACAGAGAGATTCGGAAGGTTCCGACTCGCTAAGTGGAGTTTTTTTTTCTTAAATTCACGAGAAAAATGAGGTTTATTCTGCCAAAGCTGGTTATGGTCTTGAAAGTAGAAGGGTCGGAGGCTTTATCGGCGGGTGCCAAGTGGTGGTGAGTAAGCAGCCCCGGGAGCCAGCAGTCGTTCTGGACTATAAGCAGTGTGGCTGTGCTGACGTTAGCCCACGGCGAGCCAAAAGGGTCCGAGTGAGCGGGCCAAAGCAGGCAGCATAGCTCAGTGGCCATTGTCCCGTTTCCCTGTGCGCCTGCGTGGGCTGCTGTGCCTGGGTTGACACCCGCAACCGCAGCGAACCGCCCGCTCAGTCCCTTTCATTTAGCCAATCGCTCTTTCATTTCTGCAGCTCCGGCCGCTCTTCCTCTCCCAAACATCTGTCTCTGTCAGTCGCAGGCTCCACCTTTGGCTCCCTCTCGATCCGTCTTGCTCTTTAAGCGCTTTTTTTGGCTCCCCCACTTGTCAATCTGCTGAACCTATTATGCATTACTGAGGAGACAAAAAATGTGCCGTAATGAAATAACACCAGGAATTACACCCTGTCGCGGATGAAGATGAAACCGGTCTATTTAGGAGCGCAGAACAAATAAACGTCTTGGAGGGTGCGCCTGGACAGCGTCTGCCACAGGAGTGGTGACAGAGCCCCAAAACGCTCCCCCCTTGTTCAACCGGGCTAGAGGGGAAAAAAGACCCATGTCACTCTCTCCACTCAGGCTTTTCCCTTTATGGGCGCCTCGCATTTATGAACATTTAATCCTGCCATGACTGAGCTGGATCTACTTTATATCATTTGAAATTGGGCTGTTTGGCTTCCCTGGCAAAATAAACTCAAGTTACTTGCATATTTATGTTAGTTACCCTTATGATGGTATTAGATGAGGGATGGGGTGAATATTTAGGTAAACCACAAGGCATCTTTGGACAGACATGGGGGGAGAAATACCGACAAAAACCTTTAACTTGTGTCTCCAGTTGTGCTAACATGAAAGTATAGTTGTCTGAACTGAACGTCTTTTCTTATATTTGATCTAGAGTTTCCTGTTTGCGCAACAACAGTGAGTTCTTGGCCCAGTTTAGCTTAATATCTCAGTGGACACAACTTGTCTGATTTGTTCACATGTGGGAAAAAGAAGTGGACACTAAAAGCTGACGTCCTCTTATAGTTAGCCTGTCTTTTGTGAGCTGACTTCTGTTACAGCCTCACAATAAATCCGAGCCACTTGCCAGTTACAACATACTCATCTTGAGGCATCTTACAGCCAAAATAGAAATGGGGGCGATTCAACTCATGGAAGAAATTGTGTGCACATTGTGCTCTGCTCTTCTGTTCTGTGATCATAGGTAGGACCTACGGGGCCCGCATTCATCACTCTATTTTATTCATATTACTGTTTGATCTTTAAAAGCTTTAAAATGTCTAGTATTTTTCTTGTGATTCGTTCTGCTGTGAGGCCCCAAAAATCCCACAAGAGCTTGAAGAGATTTCCTCAGCGAGCATGGCGAAGACTTCCCCCTCGTCATCGGGAGGAATGCAGCCGTTGTGGTGGCAGACCCGTTCAGTCTGCTCATTGAGACTTTGATATCCAAGCGAGACAACAATGGGCGAAGCCCATTTTGTGTGAAGTAGGACACTGAACACCGGGCAAAGTGGTATTTAAAACTCAGTCGATCATCAAAGTAGCGGAATTCTTCCTCCAGGAACTATTAAGGCCTGAATTGCACGGGGAGGCCCAAAGCTCCCATCCAGTCTGTTCGCTCCGTGCTGTTTGGCTTGCGAACGAAGCAGCGCGGGCAGCGAGTCAGCACGAAATGTGGCACCAGCCGAGTAGGATAAGTTTGGGTTTTTTTTAACAGGTTTTCAGCAAAGGTTTGCAGTGTTGATGCCAGGCGCCCCCGCATCCAGCACATGTAGGGGTGCGGTGGGACCCCTGGGAAAACGTCGCAGGTTTGAACGAACCCTATCACGCAAGGTTCAAGTGTGTTGTACCACTCAACCTTAACTGCTCGCATCCCAGCAGCAAGGCTTGTAAGCTTTAAAACACTGAGGCTGTGAAAGCCAGACAGCCGAGGCAGGGAGCATCTGACACATGGTGATTTCTCGGGGGCACTTCTGCATGTTACAGTAGAGCCTCCCTTTGTATTGAACAGACATGGAAGCTGTGAGAAAGTGTTTGTTTGCTTTTGGCAAGCACCACTTGTGATTTTTAAGCAGAGGACCTCGTGACACCGCTATCACGAGAGCCATTCACGGTGTGTACCAACTATCGACACCTTAAAAGCCTTGAAAGCCGCCGTATTCACGCTGTGTATCGCTTTTATGAGCCTGCACATGAATGGGATTGGGTGAGAAATAGTTTGTCATTCAGAAGCCAAAGCTGTTTGTGGCTCAGTGAAAGTTAATCGCCTGCAGGCCCGACTGACTAATACTATGATAACTTGCTGAAAAATTACAACCTGATGCAAAGAACTTGAGCCTTTTTGTGACAATGTTGAAAAGTTACCAGTGAAAGATGATCGTGTGAGTGACATGTGCCAACAGTCATTCAACAGAGGCATTAGGGTGAAAAAATGGGCAAGAAACACATAATGGGAGATAATTTGTCATAAAATCAGCATGGTTAGGAAAACGACAAAAGAAGACATTGAGTGAAAATGGTAAGAAGCAAGGAGAAGATTACATCAAAAGAGAAACTAGAATACAATAAAAATCCACATTTTGGGTCCAACTGATGTCCTGCCTCTGCACGCTTATTGCAGTATCTTCTGTAAAGGCATAGCTCATTGGCTGCGTCTTTGCAAACACAGTACCTGTAAATGTTGGCCGTATTTTATCCATTAATGCTTCCAGGTATATTAAAACACATAGTGGGAAGCAATTTTTTAGTATCTATCATCATACACTCCCCTCAGTATCAGTTTAATGAATAAATACTCAGGAAAGCCAATGCCGAAACTGAGTGATGCACGATATTGCCAGCCATGCAATGTTTGGTCTTCATGAACTTAGTGAGCCAATATCTTTGCATCTTTCTGCCGTCTGGATGTTCTCTATGCGACGGTAGAGTAAAATGATCCTGCGGCTCACTACCACTCAGAGCACACAGAGGTATTTTGTGTAGCTCCAGTAAATATTTGTCCCCTTCTAAAGCTCCGCTGTTCTCTGGAGGAGTGAGGACAAGGAGGGGAGCGGGCCTCAGCTGTGCCACAATGTGCTTTCAGGGACAGTACTTGTACCACCAGCTCATCGCCTCTCATGACAGACCTCCTTCACTCTGAGCACTCGCTCTCTCTCTCGCTCTCTCTCTCTACCTGACAAACAAGTGGAGGTCAGTCATCGATAAGGGACGTGATATGCACTGCGGGGGTTGTGCTTTCAACGTCTGCCGGCAGACCAGGCATCAGGCCGTCGGACACAAAGTGTACACGAGCAATAAGCATAGCTGAATATTCAGCGATCGTGTTATTTTTTTCAGAGGCAGCAGGGTTCCACTATAAATACCAATCTCATTAACCAGTTGCACATCCATATTCGACAAATGTAGCAGCTTTTCATAAAAAAAAATCGTTATGAATAATTACCTCCAAAAACAGGGTTTTTGGATGAAGCGCAACTCTGTCAGGTGTTCAGGCAGAGTGGTGGAAGAGTAGAAAGGCTGTTTTTGGCTTGTTGCTATGTGTTTAGCAGGAACGTGATGCTAAAGAAATCAGCTGTAAGCCAATTCTCTTGAACATGTTGTACTCTCCACTGCTTTTTTGCTTTGTTTTCTCTGTCTGAGCTGAAAGTTTGTGTCAGGCAGCACAACGTGGTCTCACTTCATCCATGTATCACATGTGCTGCTGGCACACTACAAAGATTAGCCCAGGGGTGGGCAATCCTGGTCCTGGAGGGCTGCAGCCCCGCATGTTTTCAATGTGTCCCAGCTTCAACACACCCGAATGCGATAAGCTGCTCGTCATCAGACTCCTGCCGCAGACCGGCATGGTGACACCAACCAGATTCAGCTGTGTTGGAGCAGGAACACATGCAGGGCTGCGGCCCTCCAGGACCGGGATTGCCCACCCCTGGCTTAGCTGCTCTTTGAAATTTGATGTTACTCAGCAGTCACACGTCTGGTTTGTTCAGTACGATCACGACTGAAGAGAAGCTTGTCGTGAATGTTTGGAGAGTAACGATAAAAACTGATTTTGAAAAAAATCACTGTGCTTTAGATTAATAAAATCAGGAGAAGTGATAATTTCAGCAATTTTTCCTTTTTGTATTTCCTTAACTTTTCTTCTTTTCCACTACAAATTTAGCATAATAAAAAAATCAATAGCAATTAAAGCAAGCTTTGTATCTTGTGATAAAAAATATCTGGTCTTGCTCTTACTCAATTAGTCTGTCCAGTTAAAACACCCACACAAGTGGAAAGCCCAACATGACCACGGTCACACATTTGATCCGATGTAGCAAAAAAAAATAGCATGAAGTGGAACTATGTTCTTACAGTTTTTTGCAGGCGAAGATGAAGTAGCTCTGTGCTACGGAGGTTTGCGTATTCATTTGTTTTTATTCAATTGCTTTTGAAAAAATAAAATTCAATCTGTTTAATTAGAAAAACAAGTATTCAATTTAATTAATTGCAGCGAAGGGCTCTGGGTTTGGCTTGTTTTGTTCAAATGGAATTGATTCTGTGACACTTTTCTCCTGACCTGAAGGTGGGAGAGGTGGGCGTAAGCCTGAGCCTGCCTGCAGCACAGAGGGAAAAAAATAAGAAAACAATATGGCAGAGGGTACATAACAATCATGATTATAACAAAACATGATGATAATGTTAATAATAATAAACATGAATGCAGGGGATGAGCTTGAGTAAGAAGCATTAGTTCTACCTCCCATGTCTGGCTTCTGCTCTTGCAGAGCAACAGATGGTAAACTGGACGGCTCAACCCCCGCGCCCCTTAATGCATGGTGCTTTACTGCCACCTGCTGGTTATAAGAAATTAAAAACCACCCACAAAAACTCCAATGTAATGCAATGCACATAAAGGGTAAAAAATGACATCTGGGTTTTTTTTCTCCTGTAATGTGATGTGCTCACTAAGAATTTCACAGCAGCACTCCTCTCCCAAACATATCAAGAAAAAGGCCAAGTTAATCAATTACTTGCCATAAGTGGGCTTTAGACACGCATTGTGAGAAATGATGAAGAGATCTCTGCCCAGACCTTAATGACAAACACATGTGAGTCTTCCCACTATCTGGGCCAATTACAGGCAGCAGACAAGAAACAATCTATCATGGCCGCACAGAAAAAATGACCCCCTTGATACAAAAGGAGCATGAAAGATGGCCGCAGGACGTGAAGAGGTGAGAGCAGATGGATTATGAACTATAAATGTGTAACAAATGAAGCGAGCAGGGGGGCTCGGGACTGCCAGCAAGACACCACCACTTCCATCGCCGCGCTCCAATCAATCACCCCGCTAACAAGACAGTGGGCAGCGCACTGTCACCTTAGAAACAATAAGAAACTCGCCACGCTCTGAGGACACAACAACACAAGTCCAGACAAGAAAACCGAAAGATCTATGGAGCGGGCTTAGAGAATGTGTCTGTGGCCCGATGGTTGGAGGGCTTTGTGAGGATGGAGGCTCATAACCCCCCACCCCGTTCGCTCCTCTTCTGGTTGTCTGCATTGTTGTCCTGCTGGCCAGTGTGGCACGATTCATTCACCATCACTGTGAATCCTATGAGCCACAGGCTCCCATCTGAACAGCAACTCCTGTCAAACATTGCATATTTAGGAGAGAGCCAGTGTGAGGAATCTCTAAATAGATGGAATATCCTAAATATATATATTATATATGTATATATATGTATATATATATATTTAGCAGGGGTGCGTGCGTGTATGCGTGTATGCTTGCATTTGCATGCACGCACGCGTGTGTGTGTGCGCGTGTTTGTGTGGGTGGGTATCTTGATGTTTTATGAGACCTACGTTTCTTTGAAAAGCAGGTGTCAGTTTGCTTCCACACACACATTGGCACAGTTTTACTCAAATGTGAATGCAGCATGCAAACACAAGCCTTAAAAAAAGACCAAGCAGGAGACGTGACAGGCTTCAGATCCTTTACCTCCTGCAGCAGAGCGCCTCTGCCGGAGTTGGCTCCGGCAGCGGAGGAATTCTCGCTCAATTTTGGACGCTTTCATTCATTAACATTACAAGCTGTTGGCGGTTCTCAGCTAGTAAATATACCCCCATTAAGCCCTTACACGGATTGCACTGCAGTTAGCTCAGCACACAGTTTTATGGGAAAATATGAATGTTGTGTCCTCTAAATATGTGTCATAACAGTCCGGCATCAGTGTGACACCAATTCAGCGATCGCATCCCATCAGATAAAGTTTTATGATCAGCTGCGTGGTCAGCTAATGTTTTTCAAGAGGATTGATGGGACATGGTGAGTGGGGGACAGTGGTGTTGATCACTTGGCCTGACAGACGAGCAGCACTTGGGAAGTGGTAGAAAAGGGAGTGTTTTGCACACTGAATCATTTACACTATATTATCATTGGGCTTTTTTATATTAAATCGTAATATTTCGACAGAGAATTTAAAGTTTAATGACCCATTTTGACATTTTTCAAGAAAACAGACATAGTCGTGGTGAACGTGACTGTGCCCATGTGAGCATGAGCACAAGACGCTTGGAAATCCCGACAGACCTTCGACATGTCTTATAACTGTCAGGTCTGCTCTCCTTTAGGAGCTGTGTAGACATGTGGGCTTTCCACACAGTTTATCAGAGATTTATGAGGTGACGTGAGTAGATTTCGAGCACGTGATGATAAAAGTGCGTGTACTGTTGGGTGATTTCAGATGTGTGGAGCTTTAGTCCTCCCACTCTTTAAGTCGCTCTTCACGGAACTGTCTGGACCGTTTCTGTTGGCGCGCCTCTGACTGAATGCAGAGCAGAATTTATTCATGGAGTTCCTTCCAGCTGACTTGGCTGGACTGTATGTCGTCACATGCGTTCTTAATTCTTTGCAGATCCGTTCGAACTGCTTGTCAACAACCACCAGTCTGCAAACGTCCTTGGTGCTGAACACACGCAAATGCTGTACAAGTCCCAAGAACAGTTACTTTGCTGTGGACTGCCTGTAGTGATAGGTCAGGTACAGCACATTCGGGCTTTGGTTGTGTCCTTGCTTTGAATCATTGTAAACTGTGGTTGACCTTTGCCCCCTTGATGACTCCCGATGTAGAGCATGGATGTTGATCAAAGATGTGATCATTGGAATATTTGTTCAGGTAGTTTCTGTCCTTACGAAAAGATTTACTCTTGGATGGGATTCTTTTGCTCTCCTTGTTAAGGCCCTCACAAATGCAGTGTTAATCACTGTCAAGGGGCATGGCAACATTAGGAGAAGGCAGGCCGACCTCTTCCCCCCACTCGATCCTCCATCACACCTCCCACTCTAATCCTCCTCGCTCCCGTCGCTTAGCCTCTCACTTCGGCTTGTGTCTTCTCTCCTGACTCCTCATTGTCCCCCCCCAGTCCTACACGGATGACCTCACTGTACAGCCGGGGCCCCCACCTGCCGTCGAGCACTGCACAGACGGCACACGAGGGCTGTGTCCAATAATCACATTGTGCAAGTGGGCCGTGCTGTCAGAGTCAGGCGAGTCACAATAGCCGATGGGGTGTGCTCCGGCTGCAGGACCACCACAGGAGCGGGACGCCCCGTGGTTAGGGTGGGGGGGGCTGAGACTCTTCGAAAGGGCCAGAAGGAACAGAGCAAGTGAGATGGAGGGGGGATTTGAAGGAGTGTGCATCTCTCTTCACCCTCAACCCCACCCTGTGCTTTATTACTCTCTCAAGGAGTCACATAGGTGGGAAGAGCGAAGAATGATCCTAACAGGCCAGCCACACAAACACACACACACACACACACACACACACACACACACACACACACACACACACACACACACACACACACA
>JASSRZ010034604.1:0-15264 GCA_032164315.1 Malacoctenus gilli | reverse complement strand
ACACACACACACACACACACACACACACACACACACACACACACACACACACACACACACACACACACACGGAGCTGCAGGTAGCCTCTCTAAGACACAGGTTAGGTCATCGGTGCAGACACCCGCCTGCCGCTCGCACAGACAAACACACACACACACACACAGACACACACACACACACAGAGTGTTATTGATTGTAATGTTATCTGGATGGGATCACTCCCATTGATTTAGAAAGGAGGGTCACTCTGATCAATGCTATCTGCCCGTCTGCCGTGTCATTAGAGCGCAGCCTGAGTGCCAAAATATCTGACTATCGCTGCCTCCTCGGAGGAGCCGCAGGAGGAATTACTCGCCCCCGTCTCAGGTATCAACAGCGGCCGCCGCTGCCGACGTGCCCCGGAGCAAGGGCATCTGGATGTCATCTGTGTTCGCCTTCCCTTTATCTGCCTTCACGCTCGCGCACAGGGCTTGTCCTGGGCATTAGCGAACAGCCCCGGAAAACCCAGATAAAGAGGGTGGCGGCGGCGGCGGCGCACCAGGCGCACCAGGCGCAGGCCCCGCCCACTGGAGAGCCGTTCGGTAGAAACGTCCAAAGACCGCGAGACACGAGGCCCCAATTCTTCATCGCGAGACCGGCGAAGGAACATTTCCGGTCGTTTTAACGGACATTTTCCGTCTGGAACCGACTGATTTCAGGCCAGTTTCTAAGACTTAAAGCCATTTTGATACACCGCATCACCGGAGATTTTCTTGTAAACGCTCCACAGACTGCAGTACTTCACAAATACGCTCTGGAGCTACTTCAGAACCACAACATAAGAACTTTAAACAGACTTCGACCAATTTTTTGGAAAACCACATTTCAAGCGATGCTCGAGTCTCACAGGAAGTTCCCCACACCGAGGGACAGAGTAAATCTGTGATTTTTCAAAATAAAACGAGCAGAAAAGCTCCGTCTCAGCAGGAAGAGAAACAACGCTCGGATCGGGACCGACTGAGATCGGGTCCGTGTTTCCGCGGCGGCGACAGGCCGGAGCGATTTCACCTCCTTTTTCTTTTTTTTTCTGTCCTGCGCCTCCTTTTTTAAAAAGGAGGACGACTTCTTTTTTTTTCCTCTCAGACTGATTTGATTTGATGCGAGTCCTCGCAGGTACAGATGCACAGATGTGCGTGCATGTGTGTCCCCTGGGCTGTTATGACCAGATGTGTCCCTTTTGCCATCATTTTTTGCACCACTGCCTCTTGAATCAGACGAAAACACACACACACACACACACACAAAAACAACCCATCGTTTAAAATAGGAGGCGAAAACAGAGTATTTGTGCTTAAACGTCTTTCCGACACCTTTTTATTTTCTTGCCGCTGCGGTTTTATCTCTTGTGTCGCTGCGTCGTCGTCGACAGGAATGTTTGGGGGGGGGGGGGGGTTATCTCGCGGCTCCTCGCGGGGACACGAGCGTCGCACAATGACGGCGGCGAATGGCCGCCCCGTTCAGGCGCTCGGCCCCTCGCTCTATCTCCCGCTCGCCATCTCACGCGCGCACGACACTGCGGAGTCGCCTCCAGTCAAGCGTGTCTTATTGGCCTTCTGTTTGACTTCCTATTCGGCTCGGCGTGAGAGCGCGTGTGTGTGTGTGTGTGTGTGTGTGTGTGTCAGTGTGGGGGTGTGAGAGATCCAGATGGAGATGGGTTTATAATCACGGGACAGTTGTTGTTTTTATTATTATTTTATGGTTGTTTTTACTGCTCACTAAACTGAGAATGAAGAACAGAGCGAGAGGAGACGAGGAGGAACGATGGACGGAAGCAGAGAGATGATTAAAAGAGGAAAAGAGGGATTGAAAGTGAGATTAAAACGGCCGAGACGATACGAGACGCGAGTCGAAGCGCCGAAAGAAAGCAGAGGGACGAACGAAAGGAGAGAGAGAGAGAGAGAGATGGCGGAAAGAGGAAGAAAAAGGCCAAAAGAAGGAGCCAAACTGAGATAAAGGCGAAGGAGAGAATAAAACGAGGGATGAAAAGAGGAAAGGGAAGACAGAAAGTGGAAACGTCTGAATGAAAGATAAAAGGACAAAAAAACAAGGAAGCAATAAAGAAATGCTGAAAGGGGAGTCAGAAAAAGGGAGGAATAATGCGAGAGGAGGCTCCAACTGTCAGAGGGGCGAAGAGGGATGAATGAAAGAGGAGAATTAAAGACAACAAGAACAGAGAAATGAAAGGCAGCAAAATAAAGGATAAACGCAGAAATCGTGATAAAAGGTGAGATGGAGAGAGAAAAAAACGGGCTGAGGGACGGAGGAAATGGTGGATAAGAGGGGGAGCGAGAAAAGATGAAAGGTGGAGGAGGAAGAGGAAGAGGAGGAGAGAATAGGGAGGCAGTAAATAAATGAGAAGATGAGATCGGCTTTCTTTGACAGAAAACACAAGTTAGATTCAATTATTTCCTGCACAACAAGTATTTACCAAACCCGACTTAAACCTAAACTTAACCTGACCTAACTCATCTTCATCCTAACCTTATCTAACTCATCTTAACCCAAACTCATCTTAAACCTAACTCATCTTCATCCTAACCCATCTTAAATCAAACTCAGTTTAAACCAAACCAATCTAACCTTATCTAACCCATTTTAATCCTAACCAATCTTAAACCTAACCTTATCTAACTCATCTTAACCCAAACTCATCTTAAATCGAACTGAGTTTAAACCAAACCAACCTTAAACCTAACCTTATCTAACTCATCTTAATCCAAACTTATCTTAAACCTAACCTTACCTGAGAATGCAGCTTTGTGCGCATCTAAAGTGAGACAAAAACGAGTATTTACTTGTGTTGTCGTCTAAAAACCTGCGTTTGTTTAATGTGTTCATGCGTTCACAACAAATCTTCCACTCGCTAAGTGACACGTTTCACAGTTCTGATCAAACCCGTCCCGTGTTTTCACGCGTCGACGAAGGCGAGTGAAGGAGCAGGAAAGGGGAAAGTCCGTGGAGGAGGAGGAGGAGGAGGAGGAGGAGGAGGAGGAGGAAGGAAAGGACAGAGCGGAATAAGATGGCAGACGAAAAAGAGGAGCCGACATGAAAAGTGACAAGATGTGAACGCTGAACCTGCAAACTTCTCTTAGCAACTAAACTTTACCTCCCAACCACCGTTTTTCTCTTTACTTTTCTCCATCTGCTCCCGTTTCCTCTTGTTCCCTCTCTCTCTCTCTCTCGCTCTCTCTCTCTCTCTCTCTCTCTCTCTCTCTCTCTCTCTCTCTCTCTCTCTCTCTCTCTCTCTCTCTCTCTCTCTCTTGCTCTCTCTCTCTCTCCGTCCCTCCCACCACATTCGCAGGGTTCATCCGAGTCGCGTTGACGCCCACTCACCTCCAACATGCTACCTCAGTTTCCATGGTAATCGAGTAGCGATGCCGCTACATAAATATATACTTTAACATTCGGCACTCCACAACTCATTAAGAACATCTTTGGATGAGGAATGAGTCTTCTGGGGGAGTTCGCCTGCTTAAAGGGGCCACGCCGCCGCTGCCGCCGCCGCCGCTCGAATCGGCCGGGCGCGGGCGCCACGGTGACAGCCGCTGCCCCGCCGAGCGTGACGTGATGCTGAATATGACCCGCGGCGCGTTTCATGAGTACAAGGGAGCATTTTCAGGTTTCATGACTCACGCGCGAGTCGGGACGACGCCAAAAACTCCGACCGCGTGTTTACAGAATCACTCGTCCGTCCGGCTGCTCGTGAAGCTTCCGGAAAGAAGCGGCCGATGTTTACTTCAGACCCCGCAAGTCACTCACACGCTTGAACGCACCGACCCGAAGAAAACATCAGAACTACAACTGTTTTCAGCTGAAGTAATCGATTAACTATTTGAGTGAAGTACAAAAAACTAAAAGAATCGACCAAATTATCTGGAATACGCCAAAAAATACCCAGATAATCTGGTTACATTTCTTTACGCTAAGCTAGAACAAAATACACTAAAAAATATTAATATTATTGGATCCGATTCATTGAAATAAATTTACTACCACTATAAAAAATTAAGCAACCTCAATACAATAAATACACAAAAAATCACCAATATTTTTTCAAAAATAATAAGATTAGACGCATTAAAAAACACCTGAAAAAAATTAGTAAATACACAAAAATGTGTCTATTTACGTTGAATGATTACACTTTAAAAACACCAAATAATGTGACAGTATAAATCAATTAAATCCAGAAAAATTTGCCAACATAAATAAGATAAATAAACTAAAAACACTAATATTTTTTCCAGTATAATAGATTGAAAAAATGCCAACATAATTAAAAAATGCCAAAAAATTAAATATACTCAAAGAAATACCAAGATGAATCAAATAACTACACTGTAAAAACGGCAAAATATTTACGGATTTAAATAGAATCAATATACTGAAATGACACCAGTGTATTCATCAGAATTTTCTCTATTTTAGCAGCTGTGAAATTAAATATAGTGAATTCTTCTCAATAAAGACATTGGAACTGCTTGTCGTGCTTTAACGCGAGCGCAGCGTCGCTCTCGCCTCAACCGAAGCCGCTTCTACGTTCGCGTATCTCTGATCAGCCTGATCACTGATCCCAGGTCTGCTCCGCTTCCCGTTTCCTCTGATGTGTTTCCTGTTTTCTCTCCCAGCCGACGGGCCGCGGCGCTGCGGCGGTGGCGGCGGCGGCGGCGGGCGCTGAGAGTACCGCGGTTGTTTTGTGGGAGTGCAGCCGCAGCGAGCGTCCTGAGTGTTTGCGGTCGGCTTGCTGTCGGAGCCTAATGGGAGTTTACCACACGCGGAGAGACGCTCGGGTTTCACTGGGAGCACTGAGCTTTTATGGGGATGATATTAAATCCTCCAAGACTTTATGGAGCTGGAGCGCGCCAGCGTTTTGCACAACACGTTGTCCTCTTTCTTTTTTTATATGGAGTCAGAGAGGCTGAACGACGCCTCTGTGCTTATTAAAAACATTTAGACTCACTAAAGTCTTCCCGAGCTCTGGATTAATACGAAAGCTGAGCAACTATTTCCTCAACACGAACATCTGCAGGTCCCAACAAGCTTTGTGAAGTGGTCGGAAAATCGTGTTTTTACGGTGAATTTGAATGTTTACAGAGGCAAACAGTTTGCGGCGGGTGCTGACTTTAGTTGTTTTCTATTGTTTATGTGCAAACTTTGGGATTTTATGTCATTAGATAAAAGAAATTGCATTAGTGCAAATGTGGACAAAGTGGTTCAACCACAAGTTTCACCTTTAACAGTGAAATGCATCAGATTCAGAGTAAAAAATAATAAATACTGCAAAAAATTCAACCTAACATGCTAACCAGCTAGCTTTGCCAGCGGCCCTGTAATTCCACTTTGCACCACAAGGCTGAAGCAGGAAACGCCCGATGTGTTGCCGTGGTAACGGGCACCCAGCAGGGCGGCGCACTCGAGTTCCGACGGACGAAGCGAGCGCGCAGACGGACGAAGTGAAAATTCAGCTTCCTGGGCAGCGACGCCGAAACTTCCCGATGCCACATCGCACAACAAAAAGCAAATCGTTGGTCATGTAAGTTTTACACACACTCACACAAACACATACACACACACACACACACACACACACATAAAACTGTCAAACACTCACATGCATTGAAAGAAATACATGTACACACACAAACACACACACAAAACTGTCAAACACTCACATGCATTGAAAGAAATCCATGTACACACACACACAAAACACACACAAACACACACAAAGACACACACACACACTTGCACTCTATCTCTCCCTTTGGAGCAGATGGCTCCACAGTCATAGCTGATGTTTCACACATCAGTGAAGCACACCATGTACTCACAACTATTCAATATACACACTAACCCTGTCACACACATACACACACACACACACACACACACAAAACGCTCACACTCGTGCCATGTAAGTCACAAAAACTGAACACATACTCACGCAGACACGCGTAACTGCTCAAGTTCGAAGCGAACTCACAGCAGCTTCGCTCACAGCCCTGACACACACACACACACACACACACACAAACACACACACACACACACACACAATCCCCCCAGTGAAACGCATGCACAGTGTCCTCCTCTGTGCTAATTTATGTGGTGAGAAGCCACATTTTTGGCAAGTTCGCTCAAGCCACCACACACACACACACACACACACACACACACACACACACACACACACACACACACACACACGTATCAATTTAAAGCATCAACAGCTGAGAAAGGCTCTGGTTTCACGCAGTCAGCGGCGTCGTTCGGGCCTCACGCTCGGATGGAAAACGTTGGGATATTACTGCGTCTCGGAGACGCTCAGCAGCACCTGTGGATTTAATTGAACGACCCCGACCGAGAGAAACAAACCAGACTCCAGTTTGCTCGCGCTGCTGCCGGAGTTCGACGACTTTTCATGCAGAACGCTGTCGCTTCTTCTGCGACTGTGCGCTTCACACATGCGACGCAGGACGCCTGGGAAACAAAAAAACCCTCCAAACTGTCGCTGCAGGAGGAAAATGAAACGCGACGAGAGGAATCGCGTGTCGAATCTTTGTGCGGGGAAAAATCTGCCTTATTTAAATGGAATCGATGTTTCTACACAGAGAAACTGAGAAAATCAGGGAGTTGGGGGCTGAAATTGCAAAAAAAACATCCTGACACACGGTGCTGTCATGAATTGCCGTCGACGCCGAGTTACTGCGAACTTTCTGATCTGCAAAAACACACATTTTACGTGCATGAGAGGATGTCGCTGTGAAATCCACGACGGATACTCGGCGTCTGTTCGTTTTTCGCTCATTAGAAAACTGAACTGACACACAAACATCTCAGAGAAACGAAGCGTTGCACTCCGGTCATTATGGTGATGGGCGTCCGGGATGTAGGCGGCAAAACCGTCCAATCAGAGACCGCGTTAACAAACCCTTCAGTCCGACAAGCACTCAATGTTAATTAATAACTGAAAAATACGAAAAACTTTTCTCACAAAGCAACAGAAACTTTTGTGTCTCCGTCCCTTTTGGACAATTCAGCAGCTTTGGTAAAGAAAAAAAAAAAGCAATTAGTTTGCAAATAATACAATGAAATTCCTCCAACAACTGTGATTAATCAGGGATTAACTGTACAGCTTGTTTGTTTATTTATATTCACGAACAGGGATTAATTGTGATTAATCCAGAGTTGCGATTATTCCTGATTAATCAGAGGATTTATAGGTTTTTTAATGTATTTTTAAACGATTAATTATGTTAATCATAATTAATCCAGTGGGGTTTTTGTTGGTTTGTTTCTCACATATTTGTTCATAGTGATTAATCGTAATTAATCCATCAAATTAATTTATATTGATACATTTTCTTATATATTCCCAAACCGTGATTTTTTGGGGTATTAATTCTAATTATTTGACTTTTCTTTCTTGGGTTTTATTTTTTTTGTGCATATTACTAAACAAGGATTAATCATGATTAATTGCAATTAATGGGCACCTATTTCACTTCATTAAATTTTGTATTTGTTTGAAAAAAAATGAATAATAATAATAAAAATAATAATATTAATGATAATAATAATAGTAGTAATAATAATAATAATGATGGGTGGGATGGTGTGATTGACCAGAGAGAGGGCGACGCCCCCTCCTGGTTAATCGCGCTACAATCAGGACACACACACACACACACACACACACACAGGTGTCGAAGCGCTTTTTAAGTGGCGCTTTGAGACTTCGGACCACCCGCTGCAGATCTGAGCGGCGCCGTGTTGACAGCACGAATAGTAACACGCAGAAACGCCGGCAACCTGCCCAAATATCTCTGGCACATTCAGGCAATTAAGGTGCAGAAAAACATTTGATTCGGGGTGTTAGAGTGATTTGTTTTCCTTTGAAGAGGAGAGAAGTGGGTGATATCAGCGTGCAGCGAGAGAGGCGAAACGCTCACCTGTCGAACGCCGGCGCGTCAGAGAAAAAAAAACGTTTCAGGAAACCGAGTCAAAATGTGCCGTAATGAGAACGTTTCGCCTTCTGTAGCGGGAGACGGTCGTGTTGCGCTGTTGTGACGCCTTCCTAATAGTTTAATTGGCCAATCGGAACTCCTCTGAAAGGCCCGGACCAGCAGCACGGATCGCTTCGGGTGTTTCCTCGCCGTGTAACTTTCCGGGAAACATCGGTGGCGCCAGGAGGCTGTTTTTGCAGCCTGAAACATTGGTGCGATTTAAAGAAATAATCTCCCCACAAGGTGAAACGTGATTGAACGCCGTCTCCCCCCCCCAACAAACGGACCTCGGCTTGCTCGCTGCTGTTTCCATGGTCACCGCTGACCTCAGCGAGGCGGCTTTTAAGCCAAACGGGAACAAAAGGGGTTCGGAGCGGTCAGACCAAGAAAAAAACAGAGCTGCTTTGAACAGATCTGCTCCCCCTGCTGGTGAGCTGCAGCGGCGCGAAAATACAAAATAAAAGACGAATTACTCTGAAGGACTTTTTAAGATCAAAAGGGTCAAACGTGGGCGACTAACAGATGATTTTAAGACAGTTAAAAAGTCACAAGATAAGCAACAATAAGCCAAAGTTTGCAACTTACAACAGGCAAGTATAAAAGTTTGTTAAAAGTCAGCTAAAGAAAAACTCATCTGAAGATAAAGTAAGTAAATGACTTTGCATAGGCTTAACCTGAAAATCGTGCTTTTATTTTGAAAGTTGGTGCAAGATTGTGGAGGTTGAACGGGGGGGGGGCGGTGTCAGCAGGCTATCCCGGAGGTCGTTCGGGGGGGCTCCAGGTGAAAAGCGTCCCGTCTGTGGGCAGCGCCACCCGGCGGGCTCCGCCGCTGCCGATCCCGGTCCCGTTCCTCGCCGGCTTTGAACGCAGGAAGGCGTCGGCGCGCTCAATTATCGCAACTCTTAATCTCGTCTCATCTCTCAGTCTGCTTCATGCTCGCTCGATCGCCCACTCGCTCGCTCGCCTCCTCGATAACCTTCGATATCCTGACGCGCTTCGGCCGGGACGGAGAATCGCACGTCTTACTGCTTCCACCGCTGTTTGGTGCGACACCGCTGCAGAACTGTAATCAGATTGCTGTAGAGCTGCTGTCTCTCTAAATCAGGTGCCAGTCATAACCACGAGGCAACATTTTCTTGAAGTAATTATGTCAATAAACTCCTGTTTCCTGGAGGAAGAGGAAGAGGAAACCTCAAACTCGGTCCTATCATAAAAAGAAAGATTAGCATTAGCATTAGCATCCTGAAAAAGCCAAAATGATTGTGAGGCCACAATAAAAAATGGTTCCAGGAACTTAGTTCCAGGAACTTGCGCTATCTTAGTTTTGTTACCTGTTATCGTGTTCATACACGTTACTAATGTAGCTTCCTGAGCTTTAGCATTAGCATCATCAGCGAAAGTTGCCTCCAGTTCAAAGTATCTCGGTGGCTCACAACTTTTCTTCCTTAGCAACGAATAAAGCGATTTCATTGGTTCAAAAAGACATAAATCAACTCTCACTGAGTCCTCGTACCATCAGCATTAGTGAGAACGTCCGACCCCACTGACATACAGAGCCAGGACCCTTCAAAATAAAAGCAGTGGCTTCAAACGGCTCTGCTGTCGAGGTGAACCGTTGACGATGTTTTTTGGACGATCGGGAAGACTTTGGTCACGCTTCTGCCCGAACACGGAGGTGAACGTTGAGTCACCGCTGCGGGAAAAAGGAAACTCGCCCGTCCGGCTCGTCTCCACGCTTTGGCGGCGGTCTGCGCTCGCCGCGTCTATTTCCGCGCGCAGCCCGCTTTGTGCTGGCGCAAACAGATTCCCCCTCATTTCCCGCGCGCGCAGCGAGCTGTTTGAATTTTTAAGACCTGATCGTTTCACGCAATTTCATCAGACCTGCCGCGCCGAGGAACTCGCGGATAAAATTAGCCGGGCGATACGGGGAGCCAAGGTGACTGGTGATAGTCATGTGTGGTGGTCGGCCAATTAAAACTCTTGATATAGCCTTCTATTCCTGGAGGAGGTGACGAACGGAGTTGAACGCGTGCCTCCGAAACGCTACCGTTTCTCTTGTGTGGGTAATTAAAGAAGGCTTTATTTATGGCGCCGCGGCGCCTTCGCCGTATGTTTTTCAGACTTTCAGGAGATTTAACGAGTCTTTAGGCTCCGACTCGTTGAAGGTGTATTTATGGCTCCGTCGGCTTGTCGCGTATTAAACCAAGCGCGGTAATTGTTCTGTAAGTAAATTAACGTTTATTTTCTGACGAGGTTTGAAGGCATCTGTTGAGGAAGTGCGAGGAAGACGGTTACTCAAATGGAAACAGAACGAGGGACGACCAACTCGACTCGCTTTTGGTTGTTTTTCGCGTTACAACGCTCCGTCGCTGTCGTCGTCAGAGCGACCGCCGCTCGCTCCGCCGCGATGCCGGTCCGCATGGGATAAAAACGCGTGAACGCCGCCGTCGCTTCTCCCCCACGACTCACCGGCCGATCGGACGGCAACAGCCTGATGATGTCACGATCTCGGCTCGACTCGCCGCGCTAGGAACCTCGTACGCAAAAATAAATCGCAATAGAAACCGCAGATGGAGGAGGTCGGGGCGGATGGAGGGCTCACAAACAAGACCAGTCAATTGTCTTCGTTTACCAGCCGCGTTTCGCTTGAAATCGCCACAACGTCCACCGTCGACGGTTAACGGTCACCGATCGCACCCACCACTTCCTCCGATTTAGAGCCGCTTATCACGAGTCGGAGTTCCAGTGAAGCAGCAGCCTTTTATTGTGAAAGCCAACAGGAAGTCAGTTCCACAAACGAAAGCGGGTGTCGCTGAGTAAAGACGGAGACGTGATGAACGGCAGTCACACAATCGGGGACCAACGCAGGCGACACGATCACACGCCGCGGACGCGGCGGCTCCCTGACCGGTCGGCCCAAGACGTATCGGCCCGTCGCCGCGGCGACACGTGATTCATGAGTGTTATTAAACGTATCGACACGCGTGAAACACGATCCGATGTCAGGGACGGGAGGCGGCGGGCAGACGACTCCATCGGCCCCCGCGCGGCCTCCCTAATGGACCCGCCGGGATCGATGCGCGACTCGGACGACCACCGACTCCCCCAATCGGGGGTCCGCTTCACTGTTTAGTCTAACGAGGGGGGGCGGGGGGCGGGGAGGGGGGGGCGGGGTTTCGTCGGAGAGCAGCGAGTGCGTCGCGTCTAATGAGCGCACTGGAGCTCTGGCCTCGCACAACCTCGCTGCCGTGTCACGTGACGCGCCGCTTTGAAGCTCGGCGGGATCTTTTTGGGGCCGAGGACTCGCCGCAATTACGCCCGCCCGCTACGTTTTCAGCAGAGAGCCGGCCGCCAGCTTCGCCGGCGCTTCCAGATAACGAGAAAAAAAGCGAGGAGGAAAGAAGTCGAGACGCGCGCCTGACTCGGCCCGTCCGGCGGGCCCACGCGGCGGCGGCGGTACTCTGCCCGCCGTCCGTCCGTCCTCGCTAATCCTCATTTAATAACGTGCCGCTCGTTTCCAGATCCAGGTTCAGCTCTGAAAACAAACGCTTCTTTTGTCAGGAAATGTGATCGACAGGAAGCTTCGTGACCATATTTGGCGACGTCCACGTTTCCCCTAAACTGATATTTTTCAACTGACGCCAACAAAACATGCAGATCACACCTTTTGGGCTCAATGTTTGCTTTTGTCACAATGTTTAATCTAGTAAAAAGAAACAAACACTCTGTTTCACACATTCATTCTTTTTTTTTTTTACCATTAATGTGATGAAATTTCTGTGTTTTTTGACACTTTATGACTTTTTAACCTGTTTTAAAGTTTGAAAACACATCAAATGACGTTTTTTTGCACTCTTGCGACCCTAAAATACTATTTAGTCACATTTCAGTGAGTATATCACAGAGGTAAAAATACTTTTTTTGCATTGTAACCTGTGGTAATAGTACTCGATACTGTCGAAGGAAGTTTTAAATGAAATCCAGACCAAGTTTTATCGAATTTACACTTCTTTCTGCGACTTTTGTTCTGATGTGACTTGTCAACCAAAACCAACAAACTTCACGCTGCTGACGCACGAGTTGTAAACACACCCGAGTCCAAACCAGCCGACTGTTGAAGGACAGAACGAAAGGTTCCTCTTTACGCGTTTTTCAAGCGCCAACAGACGAAGGAGCGATTCACTTTCAGAGATCTGTCGATGGAAATACGATGAAAAGTCTCTTTACGTCCACAGATTTCACCGTGAGGAAGATGTCAAGTCGTAAAACAGTGATCGACGCGCCTCATAAAGAGGCAGGCGATGAATCAGACACTTTTAAACACGTAAAAACGTATTTAAAGGAACTTTTTACGCCATTTTCAACAAGATTTGGTGTCTTTTGTTGAGCCTGCGAAGGATTATTACTGTGAGACTTCAGAGTTTGAATAAAAAAGAGTGTCATCATGAAACTTGCGTCCAAAGTGTCCACGAAGAATTTACCGCCCCCCCCTCCCTCCTCGACTCCTGAGTGACCTCCACCATCAAACACTCGGAGGATGAAAAACAAGGCGACGCGTCTTAAGTGCGGCGCAGCCGGAGGAGCTCTTAGCGCGGCAGACGGGAACTCGGAGCCGCCGCCGCCGTCGCTCGGCGTCGTGCCGCCGCCGCCGATCGCCGCTCAATTAACCTAATGGAAGCGGCAATTAATTAACTCCGCAAACACAATGATTAAGGACCTGACAGTCAACTGAGTGGGAGTGGTTTTGGGAAGGGGGGGGGGATGATAATTTAGAGGTAATGATTTCCAAGCTTCTGTTTGATGGCAGGAAATAAAAAAAAAAAGAATAGAGTCTAATAGAGACGCACGTGCGCTGCGGATTAGGGCGGATTAGTGTCGGTGGGATGCAGGTAGATGCAAAGCTGCGAATAATCCCCCCCCAAAAAATACCTCCGGCTGCGAAAAGGCTCCCGTTTGACTCCCACGGTCTCGGCTTTTCAAAATAAAAGCCGCCGTTTGTTTTTTCTGTCCTTCCAGGAGGAAGGAACGCGGGGTCTTACCGTGCTTCTCTGGCCGCTGGCTCCGATTGGTCCCCTGAACACCCCCTTGATGCTCCGCAGCTGTCCGTCACGCAGGTGGGTGGAACTGATCACGATGTAGTAGCACGCCATTGGTCACGGATCGGCAGGTGAGGGTCTACCTGAGCGCCGCTTTAACGAGTTGCTGGAGGAGGAGCGGGAGGAGGAGGAGGAGGAGTCCCGCCGCCGCCACCGCCGCCGCTGTTCTCCTCGGAGTGCAGCCTCCCTCTGCCGCGCTCATCTATTCTCTCTCTTCTCTAAGTTTCCCGCACTTGTCTCTCTCCGTTAAATATTTCACCCCGCTCCCTCTCTTCTTCTTTCTCCTCCCCTCCTCCCTCCCTCCCTCCCTCCCTCCCTCCTTTTTCCTGCCGAAACTTGCCTCCCGTTAAATATTTCTCTTTCAGTCTTTCTCTCTCTCCAGATGTTTTGCTCCCATCTTTCATTCATCAATCTTTCCCTGTCATTGACCCTCCTCCTCCTCCTCCTCCTCCTCCTCTTCCTCCTCCTCTCCTCCTCTGTTCTCCGTTTCTCCCTCTAGCAGACTCTGAATCTTCCTTCCCCAAATCTCAGCCGCTCATTGATGAGTCCCGCAACTCTCTCCCGTATCAGCCGCCGCCGCCGCCTCCTCCTCCTCCTCCTCCTTCACTCCACAGTCTTTTGTTGTGCCTCCTTCTTTTGTCTCTGTGTCCCCCCTGAGTGGCGAGGAAGGGGGGGGACACTTTTTCTCTCCTCCGCCTCCCTCCTCCGCGCCTCTCTGCCTTCCTTGTTAGAGTGGAGGAGAAGAAGTACTCAGTCTTCTCCTCCTTCTGTCTTTCTCTGTCAGAGCAGCCGCGCAGCTTCCTCTCAGATGCTCCTCTCCGCTGCTGCGCTGCATGTGTTCGCTCTCCTCCCTCCCTCCCTCCCTCCCTCCCTCTCTCTCTCTCTCTCTCCCTCTCTCTCTCTCTCTCTCTCTCTCTCTCTCTCTCTTCCTCTCTCCGCTGATCTCTGGCTCTGTGGCCAGCAGAGTGGTTTGCTCCTCAGTTACCCGCCGTTACCATCTGCCCTTTTAACACATGGAGTGCTGACGCTTGCTCTCTCCTCCCTCTCCATCCCTCCCTCCCTCCCTCCCTCCCTCTCCCCCCCTCTCCCTCTCTCTCTCTCCGTGTGCTTCCCCTCTTGCCGTCTTTCTTCTCTCTTTAATCATCTCCTTCTCTCGCTCCTTCTCTCTTTCTCTCAAGCCGAAGGAGGCAAGCTCCACCTACTGGCGAGCAGGAGACCTGCAGGGAGGAGGAGAGTCCGACCGCAGGACTTCCTCAAAAAACATCACCTGAAGTTTGCGGCATCAAAATGTATTTTAATTGGCTCCTCATCGGAATTTGCCGTGTTTTTTTGCACTGCAGACAGTAAAAATTAGCAATCAAGCTCCACTCTTCTTTAAATGATCACAGATGAAGTATTTCAAATCTAAATGTTTCTATTTTCCGCGTAAAGTTGGTTAAAATAACAGAAAAAATACAGAAGAGAAGCTGGAAAGCGCCCCCTGGTGCTTCCTCCCACTGACACCCAGCCTGTAGAGCATCTTCCTCCCACTGACACCCAGACTATAGAGCATCTTCCTCCCACTGACATCCAGATTATAGAGCATCTTCCTCCCACTAACATCCCTTTTCTCACGTCTCTTCCTCCCACAAAAATCCAGATCATAGAGCATCTTCCTCCCACTGACATCCAGATTACAGAGCATCTTCCACCATCTTCCTTCCCTGTAATCTCCACAATATAGAGCATCTTCCTCCCTCTATCATTCACACTCCACATCCAGAAAGCAAAAAGACCTTCGTCCTCCAACTGAAATCAAGCCAATAGAGCATCTTCCTAATTGTACATTAGAGCAACTTTATCCCTCTAATCTTCGCGATTTAGAGCATCTTCCTCCCTCTGTTATTCATACAACACAGCATCTTTTTGCAACGAACCTCCAGAAAGTAGAGACCTTCATTCTCTGGTTTACATCCGGCAATAGAGCATCTTCCCCCCACTAATTGACCTTCCTTAATCAGAGAATCGCTAAACGATTCATTAAAGCCATCGTTCCTCCTTGATTAAATATCAGTTTGGTATGTTTTCCAGCTTGAAGCGGGGTGGGGGTGGGGTTGGGGGGGGTGGGGGTGAGGTGGTGGCG
>JASSRZ010034602.1:0-15274 GCA_032164315.1 Malacoctenus gilli | reverse complement strand
CACACACACACACACACACACACACACACACACACACACACACACACACACACACACACACACACACACAAGTTCAAATAATACTTACCTAAATGTACTTTACTTTTTCAAATGAGTTAAATCAGAGCTTCAGCTTGATTAACATGGAAAAGCATGATTGTATGAAAATCGCATATGATTTAAAATGTTTGTTTTTTGATTGGACAAACTCAGTTTTTAATTTTGCAATTGAGAAGCTTTGGAATAATTCAGTTTATACATTATAGAGGACAGTAATTAAATAGCTACTGTCACATGTGTGACATTCTTCAGTCTTTTCACGCACAATGAGTCCTAACACACTCAGACCTCAGACGCTGTACTTGCAGCTGTTTGACCCCTTGGTCCATGCAGCCTCTGGTTTTACAAGGATGACCATCGGCGTCTGGTTTTTGTTCCTCCTCACAGGAAGTCGACCTCTGGGATCATTAACTGATGTTGTTCTCCTCCTTCACCTTCTCACTTTGACCGGCAGTTTGTCACAATCTTCACTTTTGGTCCAACGCACATTATACTAAACATGTAGAGACTTCCTTTTGGTTGGAGTCAAAAAGTGCTTTGTCCAGCACTCGCTTCCCCACGACTCACTCGGCCTTCCTCTGCATGGATCATAGTTTTTGACTAAGCTTTGACACTGTGATAGGATGACACAGGATGAATGGAGCTAGCCTTTCACCTTAGTTTCTTGCATGATCTTTGTCATATGACAGGTACGTCCTCCTTGTGGTGGGACCATTCTCCATGCCACTGCTTCGTTTTTCAGGCTCATGGTTCAACTTTATTTTACAAGGTCATTATACTTCAGTTGGAATCATTTCCTTCTGCTGATGTCCCGTTTACAGGATCATCCCCGGGCCGAGTACGAATTCAGAGTCATGCAGAAATCGATGAAAAAAGATCACACAAAATCACAACACAAGGTAACATGTAACTCCTTCCTTATCTATTTGAGTCCTTTGAAGTTTATTTAAAAAGCTTTTCTTTAAGTAACATACTGGAGATGGCTTTGCAGAATCTGACTGAACATGGAATACAGAAGTAATCCTGGTCAGTTTCGGTGCACCAGTCCTGTTGCCTTTGATGTAAACTGTTGTCCAAGGAAGACGGACAGGCAGCGGTCCATCACTCAGCTGACAGACAGAGACATCAACAACACACACGTTCACCCCACACACCAATGTGAGGTCACAATTGAGTGGATCCCCTTGATAGCAGGTTACATTTCATCTCGCTGCCTTCACCCGGGTGGGGTGAGCAACCCTTCTTGATAAAGGCCTACTCAGTGTCTGGTGTTCAGCTTCATGCAACAAAAGCACTACTATCATTTGCAGTACAAACTCTGTTCGTAAGTAGTGTTTGATCAACTAAAAAACACATCGCATACCACAACATGCACAAGGAGGAGGATTTCAAGAAGGGTATAAAGTGGTGATCTGTTGGAAAGAGTTCTGCTAAGGGAATCCCATCGCAGACTGAGAACAGGGGGAACCAGGCAGTGAACATAATTTATTGATAGTGAGTCACTACTTAACTTTAATTACAAGCATAAACTGCTCAAGCTAATTTGTGCTATCTGTTTGAATTAGACAAAAAAATGACCAGTGGATGAAGATAATTGTGCTGTTGGGATAGTTTACACTGTCTTGCAAATCTGTCAGGTGAAATCCTAAACATGCTATAAGCAACCATACCATACCATACCATACCATACCATACCATACCATACCATACCTTACCGTAAGTAAATCACACTGACTGTCCAGTTGAGCAAATTATCAAGTTTACAAAGATTTTATGTTACAAACCGAGCAGTTCGATTTACGTTTCCCTAAAAAGTCCAGAGACATCGACTGGTGAAATTGTGTCTCTTTGTCTTGTTATGGACTGGAAACCTGTCCAGGATGCACCCTGGGTGACCTGGGAGTGGCTGTGTGTCTGCTGAAGTTGGCCTGATACTTTAGGGTCAACATTCATTTCATCCAATGGTTAAGCTGAATAGTTTCTGGTACCTGTGACTTCTAACATCACCTGTTCTAACGGATCATTTTCATGGTTCTCTGTCTGACATATGGCTCTTATACCATTCAGGTAGAGAAGCTTACCTGTCGAGACCGCCTTCCTGCCTACATGACGAATGTAGTGATGATGCTGTTAATGGTGAGAAAAGTTTGACCACTTTTCTGACACTTCTTCTGGAAATCTTGTGATACTATTTGTCCGGACTGTGTCTGTTTGTAATCGTCCTCTGTATCATCAGATCGGTGTGACCTTTGCCATTGTGTTCGGTGTGATCCTCTATCGCATCTCCACTAAAGCTGCTCTTCATATGAGCGCCAGTCCTGTCACAAGAAACCACGTACAGCTGACAGTTAAAACCACTGCAGCCATCATCAACCTGGTGGTCATCCTCATCCTAGATGAGGTGTACGGAGCCGTGGCCCGCTGGCTGACTGTGTTAGGTGAGGAGCACTTGCGAGTGACCAGTCCAGTGTCGAAGGGGAAATAACCTGTGAATGCTTTCAGCCCCTTTTACACAGACGATTTGAGTGACGGCGGTACAGCGCAATGGGATCTTCCCACCATCAGTCAACCAGAAAAGCCAATGGTCACTTGGCCATGTGTGTGTGTGTGTGCGCGCGTGTGCATGTGTGTGTGTGTGCGCGCACGCATGTGTGTGTGTGTGCGCGCACGCATGTGTGTGTGTGTGCGCGTGTGTGTGGGTAACTTGTAATCTTCAAAGTTTTTTGGTGAATCAGAATCAAGCCATTGGCTGGAAAGGCAACATCAATCGCTGCTGGTCCTTGTATAAACAGGTGACTGTGTTGCATCTTTTTAACGACACATTGAAATGATCCCAAAGAACCATTTGTTCCTTTTTAGAGGCCCCAAAGACAGACAAGAGTTTTGAGGAACGACTCATCTTCAAGACTTTCATCCTGAAGTTTGTCAATGCTTTCACTCCCATCATCTACATCGCCTTCTTTAGGGGAAGGTTTGTCACGTCCGGATAGCCGTAAAATTTGTGGGCACTTCAACATGTTGTTTGCCAAGAATATTTCATTTTAAAATTGCGCTATGTTTTTCTGGTTTTCTCTCCAGACTGGTTGGCAGACCAGGCAGCTACTTGTATGTGTTTGAATCCTACAGAATGGAAGAGGTACAGCTTGCAGTTTTAACAAACTCTAATACAACATATGTGATGTGTGAGAGTCCATGACTTCCCCGCTTTCTCGAGACGGCCAGAGCATGGCCTCTAATGCACTCAAACTGTCAACGGTGGTTAGTATTTTTAGGGATTTTTACTCTTCTAAAGCTGATCCAAAGCACATGTTCCATGTTGTCATTAAATCATGCTAAAGTGTCATTTTCTGCCTGTATACTCCAAATCCTCATTTTATTTTTTTATTCCCTCAACTTTAAATTCTTTCCTTGTGTTTCTCTGTTATCATCAACTGAGTTTTGTGTGCATGTAGCATCTACAGGCCTGGCATATGTACTGCAGAGTTTTCCCCAAAAGTGTCGGTTTGTGTGGATGGAGACTTTTTCTGCTTTTTGGAGATGCCAAAGAAAATGTTATCCTTATGATTGTGAAACTGATTTTGAGTGTATATTCCAGCAAGAACACAATTTATGGCTGAAGTTGTCGCCTTAGTTCTTGTTGAGTTGAATGTTACTGTTGGACTCTCCATCGATATGCCTACGAATCGCCCACATTGCAGCACAAATAAAAATAAGGATCATGCTTATTGTAGGAGTATTTTGATACTCACAGGATTGTAAAATGTCGAATGTTTGCAAGCTTTTTTGTTCCCTAGACAAAAAACATTTGGCTCTGTTTTGTTTTCTTTGCTGACTTTTTTAAAATGATCTCCACCTTTTTAACTTCATTCAAAGAGTTCTTGAAAGGCTGACAGATTTTGGTTGGAGGGCATAAACTGTTTGGTTTTTCTCAGTGTGCTCACGGAGGCTGTCTGATGGAGCTGTGCATCCAGCTGAGTATCACTATGTTGGGGAAGCAGCTTATTCAGAACAACCTTTTTGAAATCGGAATACCGTAAGTATGACTGGTGTGAAAGTGACAGTCGGGTGGTTTACCGTCTCACAGCCACTCCACTTATGTACCCCTAACTGTTGCTGCAAGCAGACGGCTCTGACCATGTTCAGAACTAATCAGCCAAAATAGAAGTGTTTTAGGGACATCTTTGTTTTGCTGATCTGCAAATCAATCCAAAATATGACTCAAATCTGTAAACTGATCCACAGACAAAGCTCCCTGATCCATTGTAAAGGGTGAGGATGAGGAAAACAAAATCCTGCAGTTTAATACTATCTAGGATCCTTTTGTTATCAATTAGGTTGATTAGCAACAGTTTATAACATGATTATCGAAGAGAAAATTTTAAAGAGTCCCTCAAAAGTTAATTTGAACAGATGTTCAATCCTCTGGCCTGTCTGAATGTAGCCTAAATCAAAGTTTGGACCGTGCAACAAGTTATTCTGACCTGCAAGATAATCTGAGGATGGTGTGATAATAAAAACAAACTTATTTTGCTATTTTATATGTCAGGGACCTTACTTTAACAGTCAAAGTGATAGTGTGTGCGTGTGTGTGTGTGTGTGTGTGTGTGTGTGTGTGTGTGTGTGCACATGTGTGTGCATGCGTGTGTGTTCCTCAGTAAGCTGAAGAAGCTGATTCGATACTTGCGATCCAAACCAGGAGCCTTTCAAGAGGAGGAGAGGCAGAAGAAGCTGCAAAGATATGAAATTGACCACTTTCTGGAGCCCTTTGGTGGATTAACGCCAGAGTATATGGAAATGAGTCAGTAGCAAACACTGGTCATACAAGTTTGATCCATTATGTATGTTGATCGCCAACACCCTCTTTGTACTGTGTGTGTGCAGTCATCCAGTTTGGATTTGTGACTCTCTTTGTGGCCTCCTTCCCCCTGGCTCCGCTCTTTGCGCTGCTCAACAACATCATTGAAATACGACTCGATGCAAAGAAGTTTGTGACAGAGTTACGAAGGCCAGTGGCAGCAAGAGCCAAAGATATCGGTGGGTCACCTTCAGCATCATCTCAACATCACCGTCATCAGATTGTAGTCTGGACAAGTGGGTCTGAAAGGTGGTAGATCCCCTCATCAGTCTTTCTCCACTTAAAATATCCGAGTGAAGCCAAACACTGGTCGAAACTGACACTCACTGTGATGCAAAAGCAGGAGTATTTCAAACAAAAGTATTGAGAATTTTTCATTGTCAGTTTGTCTTATAGTAGTGTATTTGAAATATTCAATTTTTAATAAGGTTTGGTCTCATCCTTTAACTTGTCGTCTCCCCCTGCTTGGAATGGCTGGTTTGATAAAACAAAATGACATGACACCAGCAATTTCATTCGAAAAAGGATTTGATACATTATTTTACACATTACCATGGTAAACGTTAAGACAGCGCAATAGTTACCTCAATGCTGTGTCAGCTCATTTCCGCGTGGTTCGTCTACCTGGGAGCAATTAACTGCTAGTGTTATAAAACAAAAGAAACTTAATTCTTTACAGCAGCAGATGATGTTAGAACTGGACTTGTGAATCCAATATAACAGGCCATTAAAATATTGCAAAGCTGACTTTGGTGACAAAGTACACACAAATTGTAATCAGGTAATTGAGGTTGCACGGGGAACTGGGCTGTTTCAGAATCATTTAATCACTTATTATTTCTCTTATATTTTGGTTCTTGTTTCATCTGTTCCAGGACTTTTCAAATTAACTTGTCACAAAGAGAAAAAAATACAATCAGCAATTTTCACAGTTGACGTTCACAGTTAAACATGTGTGGAATGACTTTAGCCACCTAATTCATCAAACCAGTGTCCAGAACAGTGCAACAGTGTGATTTGTCAACTGATGCGTTCAAATGATATAACACGTCGTTAATCCACACCAGAATTGATATTCTTTCCTGACAGAAGTACAAGCTTCAGTCAAGCCCAATGTCCATTGTGCTACTCTGTTTACAGGTATTTGGTACAACATCCTGAGAGGAGTCGCGAAGGTCGCTGTCATCATTAATGTAAGTACAGCATGAATGAACTATTTTCAATGCCACATTTGAAGCTTTATTTAATGTGTTTTTAGTCTCTCCAAGGGAAACACTATGGAAACAAGTATATAATCACGATGAGGGCAAAGGCATGATTAACAGATTAACTTACTGCAGGAAAAAACGTGTTTTGGTACTGTTTGTATTTTGGTGGCACATTAATCCACTTCTAATTATATGCTTGAAAATCTAGAGTCCAGAAATAATTTTAAGAATTTTTTATTCATAGCAAAGAATTACAGAATGTTTAAACATAATAAAAAAGGACATCATGCATCAAATTATTTTTTTGATTAATTATTTTCCACCAAGAGAGGAATTTTTTCCACTCAATCTACCACCTCCACTTTTCATGATTTGGACTTTTTTCCCCCAAATAAATAGTTAACAAGCTTTAAGTTGAGACAGAAAGATAAATCCAGCTTTCTCCCTGCTGCCTTTTGTTTTTTCTCCCCTCCAGTCTTTGCACTCCCTCCTGCAGTCTGTGCTCTCCCTCTTGTCATCTGTGTTTCCTGTAGTATGTACTCTCTCTATCCTATAGTTTGAGTACTCTTTATCCTCTCAGTCTGTGCTCTCTCCTTCTGTCTCTCTCCTGTAGTCTGTGTGTTTCCCTTCTCTGTCCTCGGTACTTTCCTGCTGGATCACTGAGCAGTGATCAGAGCAGTTTGTGATCAGGGCTCCCTATTTGCATCAAGTCTACATGATGTGAATGAGTCTGACTTTTATGTCAACTTGTTTGTGGTAGTTCTCAGTCTCTGTCAAATCTTTTTCTTTCCCTCTTCTTTCTAATCATGAGTAAAAGCAGGACCACCATGAAATATGGTCCTGCATGATGTTTCTATCTGTTTGAAGGGGACTTTTATTGTGAAGGTATTGTCAAACTTGTTATCATGCACAAACAGATGTAGGTGCTGATGAAAGATTGAAGTACACTGGTTTGCAGTCATCAATATGCTTTCCATTTTGAAGTAAAACCTGGGCTAGTCTATATGTATAGAATACTTGACACAGGATGATTTAGTATGACTATTTTGGGTTGTTCAGGACTGCACCTGCTTTTACTTTGTTTTGAAAAAGGAATCACAGACTCACTCAGTGCTTCCCAGAGACGAATGCTGTTGTAGTGCTGTGATGCATATCTTCAGCTGGCCCTCCCACCTGATAGAGTTTCTCTTTTTTTTCAAAAGTATCACATTTTGTGTTGCACTTGGAGGCAACTTCCTGACTAAAAACAAGCAATTTTATGTTTTACGTTTCTCTCCTGTACTCAACGAAAAATGCTCCCAAAACACCCTGAGGACACATGTATTGCCATCTGTCTAATGATCATTTCTGTCTGTGATGTCTGACCCCCCCCCCCACCCCCCCCCAACCACACCCATCATTATTTCTAGGCATTTGTCATCTCCTTCACTTCAGACTTCATTCCTCGGATGGTCTACCAGTATATGTACAGCCCAGATGGTTCCATGCATGGATTTGTCAACCACACGCTGTCCTATTTTAATGTCAGCCACTTTCAGGAAGGCAAAGAAACCATGTATCCATTGCTCCTTGGCTACCCTGTTGAGATTTGCAGGTGGGAAATCAGTCTCATGTCACAGTACTCAGTTTCATCACAATCATTCACTGTAAACACACTAACATCCCACCATTCCAAATCACTGCACAAGCTTTTTCCAAGACAGGACTGACAAGGCAAGTAAGCACCACGCCATCATCCCATTGCACACTAGTATCAGCATTTGAATGAACCATTTTTTTTTTTTTTGTGCTGGTCACACTGATCGGGACTTCTGGCCCTAAATCAAATGAAAAACTGCTGCTGCCACATAAAACATTGTGTTGAAGGTCTCAAAGCTTAGTTTGATTTGTGAAGTTTAAGAAGAAAGACACAATGGAACAGCTCAGTCACTTAGGCCCCAGCTCTATGAAGCCAAAAAAAAGTTTTGTTTCCAAACGTCTCCCATCCAGAATTCAGATGAATGACCTTCAGGAAATGTTTCCATCCACACAAACCCATTTTCAGTGGAAATGTTGTACGCATGCATGCCTGGCCAGCAAGGCACTTGCAAACAAAACTCAACTGATGAAAGCAGAGAAACAAAAAAGGAAGAGGAAGTTGAGGGAATTAGAAAAAAGGAAGTGTATCAAGAGCACCAATGGAGAATGATGACATGGAGCATGTATTTAGTATCTGAAACAGCAAAAAACAAATTCTACAACATCTTTGCCAGGCTTGGGCAACTTGAGCAATATTTTAACAAGTTTTGTCCACTGAGACTGTGGAGATATCAAAGGACCTATACACAAAGGCAGTAAGCAGTAAGCACTTTCAGTATTAATCGACTCTGGGAACTGTTTTAAAAATGTATCATTTTCCCTTTCTGACAGCTTCGGCTGTGTGTGATGGAACATAAATGGGATGAAAAAGAGATGTGTTTCGACTGAAAACTGCCATCCTATGGATGCCCCCTCTGGCTCGATAGCAATTTCGCCTCTAATCCAAACATGGTCTCTTGTCTTTTGGCAGAACACAAAGTCTTTGACGGCCATAGTGGATGTGAATAATGAATCAGGCTCCAAAAAATGTGTTTTGTTTGAGTATGTCACAACAATGGGAAAAACTAAACTGGAGTGGAACTGAACACTTGAATTAATCCATTGGGATGTAAACTCCCTCCTCTGTAGTTTGAACTCAACAGCTTTTATCCACAGGTGTTTCAAACTGAAACTGAACTAAATCTGTGGTGTGTCTTTTGTGTCAGAATACACTGCAATATTCTTAAAAAGAACTTGTATGTGCTAGGAATAATTCTGTGCTTGGATTGTCTTTTTTAGTATGATTGAATATTTAACATCTTGTATGTGAAAATGAGTAGATACGATGATTTGGGACCACATATATATCCAAAATAAATTGGACAATTGGATAACTTTTGAGAGGTGTTGGAAGGGATAAAAATGTGTGGCCTGGATGATCTTTGTTGTTTATTGTCTCCAAAGGTATAAAGACTACAGAGAGCCTCCTTGGTCAACCAATCCATATGAGATCTCTAAGGAATTCTGGACAGTGCTGGCAGTTCGACTGACCTTTGTCATTGTTTTCCAGGTAAGAGGAACGTGCTTCAAAATAGCAGAAAGGGGCAATAATGTACCATACGGACCATATGAAAGTGCTCTTTGTTTACCATACACAATTATGAACCTAACGTCAAACTGAGGAGAAATAGTATCCCAACTTAATGCAAGAACACAAAACTGTAAAATATGATTTTGAAAAAAAACTTTATGGGTGCCTTTGCTCGTAAAGAGATTTTTAGTAACAAGTCAGATACAACTAACGTTGCAGGTTTAAAGCAGTGATTTGTGAAATCCATTTAATGTTTTAATCTGATGTCAAAACACTAGAGGCAGCATATATTAGTTTGTTCCCCTTATTATAGAGAAAGTCACATGTGACCCTGAGCAGAAAAGTTGCTCTTCAGCTTCATTTGGTTTTTCATTTTTTAAGTGGCATTTTATTTGTAAAGACACACCGGTTTACAATCACCAAGGGTAAGAGATGTGTTCCTTCAATAATCTTTATAAACTAACAAAATACCAAAGTTACAATAACAAAAAACAGGCCCAAACAACAGGAATTAAGGATGATTGCACGAACACAAACTTAACCCCCCCCCCCGAAGGACAGGTTATCTTACCATGGCAGCAAGTGTTGCAAAACACAAGAAAAAGGATTCTAATTCAATCCTTCACCCATGACACTGCACACCAACCAAAAAAGGGACTTGTGAACCCACCACGAGGCTTTGGACTCCCACCAAGGTTTGCTGACCCTGTCCAACAAAAAAACAAACTAACAAAACAGTTAGTATTCCTGCCACACAGACCCAGCACTGCTGGGCGGCCAGATTATTTAAAGATGATCAAACATTCACTCACACTCACTTCAGAGGAAACATCCACTTCACATTCGTCTGTAGACCATGCTAAAATAACACTCAAAAAGGGACCTAGATCCAGAATAAAATGCCCTCAGGCAGAGGGGATCGTGCATGGACCTAAAGTGCACTGTATGAGATGCAACGTATTTTGAAACATCGTACAAGCAGCAGAGCTGTTATATAAAGGAATTCTCAAAGTCCTCCCTTGATCTGAGTGACGATGACCTAGAACACCAGGATCTCATTAGGCTTACCAGGAAGCAGAAGGTCCAACTGGTTCAAAGTCTCCTGCTTAAGAACTACGGGCAAGATAAGCTTGAGATACTCTCCCCTTCATCTGGACAAAAAAACTTGTCAAAGAGGATGCCATTCTTTTTCACTCAGTAATCTAATTGGCGCAAAAGTGCCAAACCTGGTCTGGACAGCTGTTGCCTCTCCTCCTTAGTAGGTAGAGGGTTCCCCCACCAAAACACCAGAATTTCAAACATGAATGGATCTGTTTTTTGCGAGGAATGGATCTCAATAGCAGAGTGGGTAGGAAACACTGAGACCATGGCCTGAGTAGCTGCCCCTATGAGGTCAGGATGTAATGCTTTCTGGAGGCTGAGTGGAACAGAAGTTGCAGGCAAGGATCGTACAACTACAGAGGACGACACACCCTGCCGTGAAGGTGTGTCTGCATTCTTTTTAGGTTCTTGATATTGAAATCAAAATCAGTAATGTGGCAGTAGGCTGGCAACGAACTAACTGCTTGAGCTTTTGGCGGAGAGCACTGTTGAAAACATGTTCAATAAACTAGTCGCGAAGAAGCACATTTTTATTAGGTTGAAAAACTCCATCAAGGCCATAGCAGCCAGGGAAAACCCCAGCAGTGTCTCGCCTACCAGTTATTGGTGAGAAAAGAAGGCCTGCTACGGGGTAACATATGCCTGAGCTCAACCATATAACTCCTATTAGTTGGCAAAAACTCTCCTTGGATCCTACACCTGTAACAGAACACACCAACCAAAACAGCTCAGGAATCCACAAGATTCAGCATGTTTGTGTCACTTGATTGTTTACACAGCAGTGGGAAGACAAAGTGACCCAGAGTGACCAAACTGAACCTGTTGACACTATGCACACTTGACAGGGGCTGACTGTGTGAACAATCTTTTTTGTTCAACTCACAATGTCTTAGGAAAGGGGATTACTTTGGCTGCTTCTCTACTTCTAACATTATTTGAAAAATAGAAAATTTACAACAACCCAGGCCTTTTGACGAAACAATGGCCAACTCAGACATTAGCTGGAGGTGGATTAATGACAAGGATAATGCAGGACATAACCAAATACTTATGTGAGAAATTCATGGCCGCCACTGACTGTCATGAGGTGTGATTCGTCCAAGTCCAGTTTTTGGAGAAGTTATATAAGCCTTTATATGTATTCATAAAAATTGTGTGAGAGTTGGAGCAAACTAAACCAACATGTTAACCAATCCTGCAGAATGACTTTGCATTGCTGTGTTCTCTTCATTTGGATTATTTTAAATGACAGAAGTTTGAACTCTCAATGAAGAAAGGCATATGTTGGTAAGACTCAGTGTTTAGTGTCATTCAGAAAACACTCTGTGATCTAAAACTTGTCCTTCATGCTGCTAAAAGCAAACTTGTGTTGTTTACCATATTGGTCTTCATCACTGTTAAAAAGGTGATAAAGAAAATAAACTCTTACGAATACTTTGGTTTGATGAGTCCCTAAATGTTTAAATTGTGCTGTCCCTGCTGCTTCTCTTTCAGGGTAAACAAGCATCTTGTTGTTTACTTTTTTTTAATCTGCTCTGGATTATGATGATATTTTGTCATCCTACTTAATTTCTTCATAAGATCAAAGCAGCCTGCCTTGCAACCTGGAGGTTTACTACCGACTGTAAGGCTCTGACTCATCATTGCGAGCCGTACTCCCAGGTTGTAGGCTCATGTGTTTGAACTCATTAAGCTAGCTTTATGTGGAAGTCTGTGAGTTTTTTCATGAATTTACCTCCCCACCACTGAACGATGCTGCAGGCAGCAGAAAATTCAGGCCCTTCCCTGCCTGTCACATGTGCTCAGGTTAAACATACTACTTTTTGAGAAGAGCACAGCATGCCAGTGACACACTTTCTAATTTTAATGGCTTGCGGCAAATGCTGGTGGAGCCTTCAGATCCATTCAGACTCGTGACATGGACAGCCAGAGAATGGATGCTCAATAAGCAGTCTGGGTTTCTTGTTTATTCCACAGTTGTCCGTCCTTATCTGAAACAGCAGTGTGTCCAATCATTATTCAAAAATCTCTCTCCTCTTTCCTCTGCCAGAATGTTGTGTTGCTGATGAACGACATCGTGGACTGGCTAATTCCAGACATCCCCAAAGATATCAGCATGCAAATTCATAAAGAGAAGATCCTCCTGGTGGACCTCTTCATGAAAGAAGAGCAAGGAAAGAGCCACATTTATGAAAGTGCTCTCGCAGCAGGCGAAAATGAAAACCGTGGCAAGTGCAACAACAGCAGCACAACAGCACAGCCACGCACCCGTCCCAGTCCAAACAACGCTAAAAGCTTCTGATGCTAGCAAACGGAACCTAGGGGCTTGTTTGCTTCAGCCAAAGTGAAGTCTGTGTTTTTGTTAATGTTCAGAACATTCCAACAACTGGGAAAGCAGCTGGCCATTGAGGTGTGCAGAAACTCAAGGTGTGCTGCTGCATGTGTGGTGGACTGGGGAACTTTGAGTCAGTCTCTATGTGTGAACCCGACCTTTGTGATTGTGTAGTAAATCTGTTAATACGTGCTCCTATTTGAATGTGTACAGGAATCAGAAAATGTATTTAGCTTTGCATGCAATGGCATTTGTATATAATTATTTACATTTGTTGCAAAGGTCTAGCAGGTACGGAAATTTGTACAAATGTAAGATATATGCCAAAGTAAACAGGAGCTGCACATGATGCCAGAATGATCTTTTTTTAAGTTGTGAATGAAATGGTTTGATGTGAGCCAGGGTAGATGGTCGAGGTAACAACACAAGATTACTCTGACGGTGGATGCTCTTCCTTCTACATCACATGTCCATGCAGCGGTGAGATCTGATGTTGTTCCTTAAACTCATTTTCTATTTTAGGAAGCATGGGTTCTTTGGTGGAAGGTGGAGCACTTTAGAGCTTCAAAGTACTTTTTCACCCCCTCACTTTCATGCATCCCGTCTGTATGAAAGACAACATGACAAAAGCAAAAGATAATTTGGGAAACGGCAGAAAATTGGACATAATCATTTGCTGTATGCACCAAAGCATTTGCAACTTGTTCAAAGAAATGAGAAACTGCTTTTTGATGTGCACAAGTGACATAATGATGTGGAGATTGAACAAGTAGTTTTGAGATTTTCAGTTCTGATCTGAGAAATGCACCAAAGCAACTGAGAAAAACTGTAAAAGGTCGATGAGATAAGCGGATGGGTAACTGAAATAGTGGGACAGGACAGTGACAGTATCATGGGCTCACACCAAGGAGGCAGACACCTGGATATTATATTGATCAAAAGATGATGTCTTCACCACTGCAAGCTGGTGGCTTCACTCGTCTCTCCCAGCTGTTTCCCCTCTTCTCATACTGGAGCTCGCTCATTTTGTAAAACCACAAACAGTGCTGCTTTGGCTGCTCCGTGTGACTCACCTTTCATCGGGTTACCAGGTAGTAAGAAAACCATGTGCGGCTGTGACACCGTCATGCAAATCCTGAGTACGAAAAGGGCAACAGGGTGCACATCTTCACATTGGGAAATTTTTCCAGTGTGCAATGCTGAATATTTGAGTGTGAGGTAATTCCTCTTTTGAACAATGTGCCAGGCTTTGCAAACAGACTTGTTATACCAAGGATGGGGTTTCTTTAGCTGTTCTTGCTCCTTCTTACTTTTTGGCCGACTGGTTGGGGTAAGACTGCAGTCAGTTTACACATTTATGGACAAGAGTGTGAATAAATGTGCAGCTGACAACCAGATCTTGATGATTTTTGAAATCTTGTTAGAGGGAAGACTTTTTTTTTGCTGCGAGTGTGAATGCTGTCTGATCTTGATATGTGTCAAACCCCTCAAAAAGAACTATCACCATTGGTCACTGTCTCCTCTCTTCATTCTGTATCAACTGTTACAACCAGCTCATTATTAAGCCACATTATGATGAATTGATGGCGTGGATGAAAAATAATGTAATTCAGAAATGGACCAACAATGGATTTTAAACAAAATAATTATGATAAAAAATAAAAAGCCAGTGATGCTGATTTTTCAACTTATGTCAGCCCCCACCACCATGAACAAAAGCCAGGGGCTATTTAGCTTAACAAGGATGTTTATGGTAACTTCTGTGGACTGCGTCCATCCATCCATCCATCCATCGTCTATGTCTTTTGCGCTCCATTACTATTTGACTGCAAGCTGGTGTCTGGGTCTTGATGGAGTCATTTAGGAAGTAACAAAAACCCTCAGACCAATTTTTCTGCTCCAAACAAATGTATTTGTCCATTAAATGATATTGGTCAATTCTTGTTCAATTATTGACATTTGTGAAAGTATTTTAATTTGGTGTGTAGGAGTGACTGCCTGTGGGTGACTTTAGGTTGCAGCACGAGTTTTCCACTTCTTGCATTTAAAATATGGAAGAAAATTTGAAAAAAATCATAAAGTGGTCAAAACTGCACACAGTCTTTTCCACTGCCTTGGATTCAGGCAGTGGAATCCAAGGCAGTGTTTTGGAGCGTTTTCAGACATACTTGATGTTCAAACTGAATTGAAGAGATTTTACAGACTGAAGATTCCTGTTGCATGCATGTTCACACGACACAATGTGATGCAATGCATATCATAGTATTTCTGATTCATCTTGTCATGATAACAACTGAAACACAACGCAAAATTAACCAACATGACACACTGTTACGACCCGGCTCATTAGGGGAAACGGGTTGAAGGGCGTAACAAAAGAGTGGGACTGGAAGATGTAACAAGAACTCTGAAATTTATTGTTCGTTCAAATCAAATGGTAAAACAGCAGTTCGAAAATAAACCTGTGTTGGGGGTAGCGATGCTGTGTAAGACAAAGCAAAAGCAGAAACAAATCCAAAAGCAAACAGCACCATAACTAAGGTGACAAGCGCACCAGAAGAAAACAAAAT
>JASSRZ010034600.1:0-15285 GCA_032164315.1 Malacoctenus gilli | reverse complement strand
ACGAACAGCGGCAGCGCCAGCGGCGGCGGCGGCGCTCGGATGCGGCAGCGGCGGCGCGGCGCGGCGCGGCGCGGCGCGGCGCGGCTTCGCCGGGAGCCGCCGGAAAGCAGCGAATCCCGCAGCCTGATTCACTTAGTTTGAAATATTCCGAGCGCCTCAGCGGCGGAGTCCCGGTCCGGAACGGGGCTCCATCGGGACTCAGCGTGGACCCGGACCACAGTCCAGTCCAGTCCAGTCCAGTCCGCTCCCAGCTTCAGCTGCTGCTCACGCTGAGCCACGGAGCCAATCCGGATCAGGGACTAGTCAGTCAGTCAGATCCTGGAGAACTTCAGGTTCTCACCCGGTTCCTCATCGATTTTCAAGGTTCCAAACGAGAAGATCCCACGTGCGGTTCTTTTCCTGCTCCTGCAGAGATGAAGGGGTGATGAAGGGGTGATGAAGGGGTGATGAAGGGGTGATTCTGGTCCGCGTCCCGTTTTCTGAGCCGTTTGTTTGCCAAATGACTCCAAACTGTTTGGACGAAATGTGCAGCAGCTGATCTGTCGCTGCTCTGATCAGCCACCCAAATCCTCCCAGCGGAGGTTTGCGCTCTCAGAGTGCTTGGAGTCCATCGTCCTGGACGGCCTAATATTGAATGTCGACTCATAACCACATTTCTCAAGTGTTCTCTGTGAAATTCAACCCGACTTGACGCCACGTCGTGAGCTGTTCTGCGGTGTTTCGGCGCACGTGTCCGTCCCGGCGTCGCCCTTGCTGCCTCCTCGCCCCGGTAACGCCGCCGTGTTTCTATGCAGACGACCGTCTCCTGTAGCTGTGGGCGGGCGCGGCGATCGGGGGCGCCGCCAGGGGGGGCGCCGGCACGCGGCCACGGGCCGCTCGCGGCCCCGCCGAACAACGGAGCGCTCGCAGGCGAAGGTCAGGGCAGGCGACGCCGCCGCCGCCGCCGCGGCAGGGTGCGTTACCATGGCGATACCAGGCGGCAATTCGTCCTCAACCAGCCAATAATTTATTCATTCACTGATTCACCGTGCTCCTTTTTTCTCCCCCCTTCCTCCCCCTCCTCCTCCTCCCCCCCCCCTCCTCTTCCTCCTCCTGCTCCTCCTCCTGCAGGTCACAGGGAGGCCCCGGCAGCTCTTCGTCCTCCTCTTCCTCTCCATCATGTTCTCTTTACCTCCATATGTTGATCCTATTTTAGCTGCTTTGCCTTCCTCCTCCTCTTCCTCGCTTTCCTTTGAGTTTTGACTCCCTCTTTCTCTCTCTCACACACACACACACACACACGCGCGCGCGCTCACACACACACACACACGCTCACACACTCTCACCGGAAAATGAAGCGTGGGTCGAGTGTGTTGCAGCCCTCCTGTGATGCAGCCAAACGACTCGCCACCGCGCTCGCCGGCGAGGACGCGCACGTTCTGAGCGTGCCCGACGGCGAGCTGGCGGCAGACGCGCACGCCGCGGGTTCGAGTCCCTTCCCGGCCGCCACCTCGCTGTTCAGCCCCGATGTCAGCACCAAGATGGCGTCCGACCTCCTCATCAGGCTGTCAGGTCAGCGCACGCACACACAAACGCACACACGGCGCCGCGTGACCTCGGCTGTAATCTGATTACACTTGACTCCCGTCCCTCTTTCAGAGGCCACCCAGAAGGCCCAGATGCATCCTGGGAGTCGCGAGGAGGCGGAGCAACAAGACGAGCCGGGCCCCGCCCTCTCGCCGGACGGCCCCGGGGCGAGTCCGGAGCCGCCGTCGCTCACGCACACGCCGGACGGGAACGCCGCCACCGACACGCTGGCGTCCGATCTGCTCCGGAAGCTGGCAGGTGCAGCTTTAGCCCCGACCAACCTCAGCGATTAGCACGTTAGCACGTTAGCGCGTTTTCCCGCCCCTTTTTCAAGTCAAAGTCTGGTCACACGGCTTTGCTCTCCACCAATCACAGAACGGCAGGAGGAAAGCGGCCTGGCGGTCCGGCTCAAAGAAGAGGAGGAGCCCGTGGAAGTGGACGCCGTGGCCCAGAAGCGACCAATCACGGAGGAGGTGAAGACGGCGAGCTGCCACGTCTTCGCCGTTAAAACCGAAGAAGAAGAAGAAGAAGAAGAAGGAGATCCGGGCGCCGACCGGAAGGCCGAGCAGGAGCGTCCCAGAGCCAAGATGGCGAGCCAGCCGCTCCTGGAGGTGAAGCGAGAAGACGCCGCTCAACCTGCCGCCGCCGCTGCCGCCGGCGTCCCGGAGGCCAACGCGTTTCAGTTCCGGGTCAAAACGGAAGACAAAACGGAGGAGCCGCTCCTCTTCAGGGCGAAGGTCGCCGAGCGGCCGCTCTGCAGAGCCAAGATGGAGGACGAGCTCCCGTCAGGGGCCAAGATGGAGAACCCGCTGCTGTCCGGCGCCAAGACGGACGACCAGCAGCTCTTCTTCGGCGCCAAGATGGAGGACCAGTGCCTCCGGGCGGTGCTGTGGCAGGACATGTCCGTCAACCTGGCGTCCACGCTGCTGCACCAGCTCTCAGGTGAGCGCGGGAACGTCGGCGTTCGGAGCGGCGTTCCTTCTTCGTCCCTCGCCTTCGGTAAATCCACTTCCTCTTCCTGCCTCCTCACAGAGAGAGTCGGTAAATCCGGCACGCTGCAGGTGGAGAGGATGGCTCCGCCCACCAGGACCAGGTATCAGGACACTTCCTGTCAGTGATGCCATCGATCCGTCTGCCTTTTTTTTTCTCCTTACATCACTTCCTGTTTGTGTTCGCAGCCCCGCGGTGAAGGTGGAGCAGCTGCCGTCGTCTCCGCCCCTCCTCCACCGGGACTCTCCGCACGGTAAAACGCAGCCTTTTATTTTGAAAGCACCAAACTGCATGTTTGATGACAACTTCCTTTAGAAAAAGGCCTGTTGTGAATTTTGTTGTTTCTTCAGACTGTAGTCCCTGGTGTCGCCACGTGGTGGCGCCTCGCAGCACTTCCTGTTTGTCACAACAGTGTTTAGAAGAAGAAGAAGAGTTAAGTCAGCCATTTTTCTTCTTCTCTTGTTTTCCTCCCAGAAACTCAAAGCGACCTCAGCAAAGACCGAAGCGCCAGCGGCTCCTCCTTCTTCTTCAGGTAGCCACGCCCCCTGCGGCGCCCCCTGCCGGCCCCTCCGCTCAGGGAACTGAACTGCTTGAGGTCTCCCCCCCCCCCCCCCCGCAGGTGTCACGTGTGCGGCTTCGAGACCGAAGGCCACGCCCTCTTCCAGAGTCACATGTCGGAGCACCGCCAATGGGAGCACGGCTCCTTCTCGCTGCACTGCTGCACCTGCGACCACGCCGCCAATCAGGAGGCGGAAATGAGGGCGCACGTGGAGACGCACCTCCAGGGCGACTTGGCAGAGATCAGGTGGGTTGACCCCCGGTGACCCCCGGTGACCCCAGGTGACCCCTGGGGCCTTGAATCAGTCAGAGTGAATATTTGGAGGTCGTTTTTTGGTGACCATGACGAGATGAAAGAAATTCGAAATCATTTTCAATATTCGTTAATTGTAAATGATAAAAATGAGTTGATTGTTACGATTAAATGCTAAATTGTTTGTTTGTGACGAACGGACACCAGCGGACGTTTGTCCGTTCAGTAAACGAGTAAACGACGGCGTGTCGTTGGCGGGATCGCCGGCTCGCGTACGTTCTCGCCATCTCGGCTCGTCTCTGTGCCCCTCAGATGCCCCGGCACCCTTCCTGCCGCCGCCTCCAGCAGTGCGCCGGCAGTTGCCGTGGCAACCCAGCCGGAGAAGAGCACCTCCGAGCATCGCTGCCGCATCTGCCAGAGGTCGTTTCCAGGGCAACAGGAGCTGCTGGTTCACTTCCAGGGCCATCGCCAGGGCAACCAGTACCGGTGCGACCGGTGCGGTCACCTGACGCGGACCGCCAACAAGCTGGTGGAGCACGTGCGCGTGCACACGGGCGAGCGCCCCTTCACCTGCGACCTCTGCCCGTACAGCGCCAAGCGGCGGGACAGCCTGCGGCTGCACCGCAAGGTCAAGCACGCCGCCGCCGCCGCCGCCGTGGCCGCCGTGCACGGCGACGCGCCCGGCGACCACGTGCACACGCACCGCTCGTACGTGCACGCAGACAATCAGCGTTTGAACAAACACTTGCAGCGGCTGCACACGCCGCCCAGCACGCACGCCTCCTCCTCCTCCTCCTCCTCTTTTCCTCCTCTTCATCCCTCGCTCTCCGACCGCGCAGGATGGAGGGATCTCTCTCCTCTGCTCCCCATCACCACGCTCCTCTCTTTGAAACCACGCTGCTCCTCCTCTTCCTCCTCCTCCTCCTCCTCCTCATCTTTACCTACCAAACACTCCTTCCTGGGTTACCTCGGTCTGACGACTTCTTTGTGAATTTCTCCTCCTCCTCCTCCTCCTCTTCCTCCTCCTCCTCCTCCTCCTCTCTGGAGAATGTCAAACTGCGGCTGCACTGAGATCAGAAACCTTTCTGGGACTTTCTTCCATGTTTTTGCATCATTGCTCGTGATGTTTTGCTGCATTGCTGCCTGCTTTTAGCCTCATATACTCACTCGGCTCGGAGCTATTTAACCGTGTGACATATTTATTGCCTGTCGCTCTCGTCCTCCAGAAACCTTCGCGCTGCGTCCCGACGAAGACGCCGACTGAGGTGCTTTTGTCTTTCGTAACGTCGGAGGATCCTGTCGGCGTGCTTAGCTCGTCATGTGATGTCATCCACTTTCAGGAACTGAGCTCGGCATGTTAGCATGCTAAAAGAAGCTTTTCTGGCACGAGCCACTAATTTTACCCTCAACAGTCTGTTCGCATCGTCACCACTAATCGATAATTAGCACTTATCACAAAAAAAATGCCTCCAATACGACTGTCAGGTTAGCAACGTGCTAACCTACCGGCTGGGTAGGGCTCGCTTATTTTTCTAGCATTTGCTAATTAGCGTTTTTAATGAAATACCATATAAGGTGTGTTGCTAAGCTAAATAGAGTTAGCACAGAAAACTACAATTCAAGCTTCACAAACATTGTTTAGCGTCTTAGCATGCTAACAATGCGAGCTGTGAGCGGAATGTAAGTACATTAGGCTAACCGAGCTAGCCGATGTTCGTGAGCAAAATGCTAACATTTGCTAATTGGTCCCAAGCTGCTGCTTGTTTTCTAGTTTGCTGCTGCCGTGAAACGTGAGACGTGAGCATTAATGCTACGCGGCTAAGGCTAATGGGAATGTAGAAAATGTTGTACTTGGTCTTTAAAACGTCGTTGAAGAGTTTGAATGTAACACTTTCACGTTGCTCATTTTTCACGAGAAGTTTCAGGAGCATCACAGAAACGTTTCTTCTTCTCCTCTTTTGATTGTTTCCACTTCCAATCCTTCAAAATAAGAGCTTTTTCAAGGCGCAGGGTTTCTGGAGGACAGTGATGATACTTCTAATATTTGTGTTGTATATTGAGAACGTATTTGTGTTTACATAACTACACGCGGCTCCCAGGAGTCGGAATTGTCTTAATTTGAAAGTTGCACTAAATGTAGTTTTGCCGATAAGAAAAAAGCCGAGTTGAGAGCACGTGAGTCTTTTTTCAGACGCTTCTCACTGAACCGCCAGTGTTGATTTGTTTTGTAACGTCACGGTGACGGCTGACGACGGAAGCGCGGCACCGGCGTCGCCTCGGTTCACCGACATCATCAGCTCGCAGCGAGCGGCTCAGCTGCTCCACAAAGTGTCAAGAAAAAGATTTTATCCAGTATTATTTATTAAACTTTGAAGCCTGCCACACGTCTCCGCCCTTCTGTCGCCGCGGATGAGCCCCGATTTTCACCACTTCGCACCGGAGGCGCGATCGCACGTCCGCGCCGTCCAGCTCCCGCTCGTCCCCGTCACCTCCGGCGCTGCCTCGGCGGTATCCTGTTTCTGTTCGCTGCTGCAGTGATCAATAAAGTTTCATTTCATCCCAGTCCTCCGCACGTGCAGCCGGCTCGTGTTACCGCGCGGGAGGAGCCGGCGGGAAGGCCGAGCGACCCGCCATTAAAGAGCGGCGGCGGCGTGCACGAGCGGGACGAGCGCCGCTCGCCAGGAGGAAGCGGCAGCCTGGATGAAGGTCACGCGCCACACTCACCACACGAGTGGGAGGAGAAGTGTCGGGAACCGCGGGCCTCGGTCCCCTCCTCGCGGGGGTTGCCATGGTAACCTGGCATGTTGTAGGGCCCGGCCGCGCTCCGGCCGCGGCGCGAAGGAGGCCGCGGCTCCACAAAGGTCATTATTAGATTTCACTAAACGGGTTTCAGAGGAAGAGGAGGACGCGCCACGCCGCTCGCGAAACAACACACAGGGGTTCCTGTGTGTCTGTGACGCTCACGCGTTACAATAGACACACTCGGTGAGGGTCTATTTATTCTACTGTGGTCCAGTTATTGTTTCACTGAACTCATGTTTACTGGTTCTGTTACTTTCTTGCTTCTTGTCTTCAGAAAAAAAATAGATTCTTCACTGGGGCAAGAATTTAGAATAATAATGTTTAAATAATAATGTTTATATTCATGATGATTCTGATAAAATACAATTCGGTTTTTTTTAAAATTCATTTTATTTTGATAGACAGACAGGGATCCTCGCTGGTGCTGGAGCTTTATTTGGATCATTTGAGTAATTATTCAATTTGAAAAATACAACAAATTGAAATAAAATCAAATCAAAGACAAAAGAACAAGAAAAAAGACTAACATGTTTGTTATATTATTTGTGAGAGGATTTAATGAATAAAAATTTATTTTTATTGTCGCTAATTTAGTTCAGGAAAAAAAATCCGGATCAAAAACGGAAACGGTGAAAGTTTCCGGAAGAGACGTTTATTTTGGTGCCAAAACAGGAAGTGGTGTGTTCCGTAAGAGAAGGGGGCGTGGCCCCGGCTGTTAGCCTGCATTCTAACGTCCACTGAAGTTCGGAAACTACTTTCACTTTCTTCCGGATGGGCTCCGCGAGATGGGCGCAGCTTCCCGGGAAACGAAACAAGGCGCTGCCGCAGTCCTCCCCGGCTCCTCCCGGCCCGCACACGTCGACGACTGACCCCCGCCGGACGGACTTCCCTGCGACTTTCCGCCCCTTTTGGAAGTTTGCGTCCGTCGGTGCCGCAGTTAGCTCCCCCGCTTCGCTAGCCTCCGCCCGCTAGCATGGAGGGCGGCGCGCCGAGCAGCGAGGAGCGCGGAGCGGAGCGGCTCATGGACGCCTACCTGGAGTCCATCGGCCTGGTTCGGAAGCGGATCGCCAAGGACGGATCCTGCCTGTTCCGGGCCGTCGCCGAGCAGGTAAGAGCGGCGCCGGGAGCGGAGAAAGGCCCGCCGCTGCCGGCGTCACTTCACCGCGGGCGGAGCGGAACGATCGGCCGGATTAACGCGAGTTAACGTCACGGAAGGTTTCAATTTAGTCCCAAAGTTCCGACGAAGTTTGTGATCTTTTGTCGGCCGAGTCCTTAAAGTGTCCTTTTTCTCAACGGACTTCCGGCTTGGGGAGCTGAAGACGTCACGGCGGCGCTTCAGTCCGTCAAAGGAACCGATAAAGTTTAGAGTTTCGTCTGATTAACGATCTTAAAGGATATCAAGTTACAGGGTAGTTTTATAAGGCCTCACACAGTTTTAATACTTCTTAGTATGAATGTTATTGAAGTATTTATTATTAATACTTAAAGCTGTGCAGTTTACGTTGTTTGGAGATTCAAGAATGAAAAGTAAACAAATGGAAAGATTCAAAACAAACAATGACTTGTTTACTACGACTACTACTACTACTACTACTATTACAAATAGTGTTACTACCAAAGAGGAGCAGTAGAGTACAGACGTGTAATCCCCCAGTAATCAGATTCCTCTCCAGGTGACCCGCTGACTCTCCTGCCTTCTGATTGGCTCTGACCCTCCAGGTGCTGCACTGCCAGACGCTCCACACCGCCGTGCGCGGCCAGTGCGTGGACTTCCTCAAGCAGAACCGGGACGCCTACGAGGCGGTACGCGGGCGCCGTTCATTCACGCCGGAATGGGGGGGGGGGGCGGCGTGGGAGTGTGTTGATGTGTGTGTGTGTGTGTGTTGTGTTGCAGTTTGTTGAAGGAGACTTCGACGAGCACCTGCTGAAGCTTCAGGACCCGCAGGTAAGCCGACGCACGCCGCTTTTCGATGCGCCGCGTGGCGCCGACACGCCGGCTGATGTGGGCGCTGTCTGTGTGGCCTCTGCAGCAATGGGTGGGCGAGGTGGAGATCAACGCGCTGGCCGTCATCTTCAAGTGAGTGAAGCCGCACGCCGTCGCGGCGTTCGCCGAGAGTTTGACTCCTCCTCCTCCTCCTCCTGCTTCCTGGATGTGACGCTTTGACTCCGCCTCCTGCAGGAGGGACTTCCTGATCTTCCAGGAACCCGGAAAACCCGCCGTCAACATCACGGACAAGAAATTCGACAAAAAGGTGCGATCGTAGGCGGCGGCGTTTCCGTGGCGACGCTGCCGAGCGGAGCTTCAGAGCGCGTGTGTGTGTTCGCAGGTGCGGCTGTGCTTCCTGAACGGGAATCACTACGACAGCGTGTATCCCGCCAGCCACTTCAAGAGCGCCGCCCTCTGCCAGTGTGAGTGTCCGCCGTGGCCACGCCCACACGTGGCGCTCGCCGTTCCTCTCACCCCGCCGTGCGTTTTTCCTTCCCGCGCAGCCATCGTGTACGAGCTGCTGTACGACAGCGTGTTCGGCGTGGAGCGCGGCGCTCTGGGGATGTGCCAGCGCACCCGCCGACCCTCCGACTTCCTGTGCGACGACAGCATGGCCGCCTGCGTCAGCAGCGACGAGTCGGACGTGGACGCCAGCGAGCCGCCGTCGTGAGATGACGCCACAGACCTTCTGACGCCACGCCTGGCGAGTTCGTCCCTGGCGATAACGTTGCGTTTGTCACGCAGGGTGGAGAACGGGACGAGCGCGGCGCCGGGCAGGAACCACCTGTCCAGCAGGGTAACACACCCGCCCCCCCCCACATCAGGTCGCCACGACGACGCAACGCGCTCACGCCTGATTGGTTTGTGTGCGGCAGGGTCGCGGGCGCGGTCGGCAGCTGCCTGAGAGGGTGCGGCGGTCCCTGAACCCCACGCTGCTCCGGAACGTGGAGTACGACGTGTGGAGCAAGAGCAAGAGAGGTGGGCCACGCACACACACACACACACACACACACACACACATACACACACACGTCTGAGGATGTTTCTGTTTCATTTCAGCGCAACAGAAGATGGATTATTGCATCGCTGCAGGGATGCAGCTCACTGTGGGAGACCGCTGCCAGGTGTGTGTCTGTGTGTGTCTGTGTGTGTCTGTGTGTGTGTGTGTGTGTGTGTGTCCACATTTGGCTACATTTCCCTGTCTGTGTTTGACCTTCAGGTGCGATTGGAGAATGGGCGGAGCTACAACGCCACTGTGAACTCGGCGCCGAGCGGCGGCCACGTGACGGTGCACCTGGAGGATCAGGGCACGAAGTAGGTGGCGGCGGCGGCGGCGGCGGGACGGCGTCCGTTTGTGTTTGAGGTTCCCTTTCGGAGCGTTCTGAGCTTCTGCTGTCCGTGCAGGAAGGTCCCGCTGTCGTGGCTCCGCCCCCCCGGCGCCGGGAGCAGCTGGAGCACCGTGGCCGCCAAGAAGCTGAGCAACGGGCACCCAGGTGAGCCCCCCGCCGGCGCCGACCCGGCCGTCTGCCGTCACGCCGCTGCGGTGCGAGTGGTGAGCGCTTTGTGTTTCCACAGAGTGGGGTAAAAGCAGGGGCAAGAGCGTGTCATCACCCGCCGCCGTCGCCCCGACGACCTCGGCGGCGCCGGGCTCTGCCGGACGCCTGCAGAAGCAGCACTCGCGGCCTGGAGCGGCGCCGGAGGAGCAGAGCAAAAGCAGCAGGTACAGACAGGAAGTGACGGCAGGCGGGGGTGGGGGCGGGACCAGCAGGGGGCGCTGGCACCAAATGACTGCGAGCCCGCCCACAGGAAGTCCCAGAGCGCGGTGGAGGTGGCGTTCGGCCTGACGGAGGAGCAGCGGCTGGCCAGAGAGGAGGAGGAGCGCAACGTGGCGCTGGTGGAGATCCAGATGAGGGACGAGCTCAGCTTCCCGGCGCTCGGCGTGAGTTCGCAGGACGACGATGGCGGCGGCGGCGGTGGCGAGGAGGAGGCCCCCACCTGACCTGTGTGTGTGTGTGTTGCAGAAGCAGCCTGGCACGCCGAGTGACGGCGGGAAGAGGAAGGGGGGAGAGAAGAAGTCGTCTGTGGGTCCGAAGACGGTGAGAAGCTTCAGCTCCGTTCAGGCGTTCGCAGCTGGTCTCCAGGTATGAGGAGGAGAATGAGGTGTGAGCGTCTCGCCACGGACACACGCCGCCCTCCTCGTACCTGGAGAACAGCTGCGAACACTCGGCTCACGTCACGAGCCCGATCGCTGCTCAGTCATGAACCAGGAAGTGATGTAATGCTTCTGGGGAAGACAGCTGTTTCTATGACAACGGGGAGGTGGTGCTTCACTCCAAGTGGGCGGAGTCAAACAGTGAGATTTTGTCCCTTTTCTTCTCAGAGAAGTCCAGTTGAAGATTCGTCGTCTCCCACCGCCGAGGAACAGCCAGCCCCGCCCCCCTCAGCCCCGCCCCCCTCGGCCCCGCCCTCCTCAGCCCTGCCTTCTCCTGCCCCTCCCTCAGCCCCGCCCTCCTCCACCTCCCCGCCCCCTGAGGCTCCGCTTCCTGCTGTCTCCTCCCTCCCCCTGAAGGCGCCGTTGGCCCCGCCCTCCTCCAGCTCCGCCCCTCAAACTCAATCCTACGCCGCCGCCGCCGCGGCTCCAGCCTCTCCTCCTCCTTCTCCTCTTCCTCCCTTGCTGCCGCCGTCCGCCAACGTCTCCTTCCTCACCCCGGCTCTTCCTCCCGCCGCCCCCCCGCCGGCCCCCGCGGCCTCCCCGCCCACGTTCATCGCCCCCATCGCGCCCTCGCCCACCGGCTTCCTGCGCCACTCCCCCAGCCCGCCTTCCTCCTCCTCTTCCTCTCTCATCCGTCCCGTCGCACCAGAGGGCCAAAGCCAGAACAAGTCAGTCAGCCGGGACCCTCGGACCCCCAAGACCCAGGTTCCAGCTCCTGCACTGCAGAAGCAGGACCTCCAGAGTCCAGCGGTCCAGAACCAGGACCTGAAGCCCCCCGAGGCTCAGCCGTGTCCCACAACGGAGACTCCGGAGACGGACTGTGGTCAGGACACGTCTCCCGCCACTCTAGACCAGGTCCAGGTTCCAGGTCCTGTTGCTGTTCCTGCTCCTCAGAACCAGGTCCCAGGTCCTGCTCCTGAGAACCAGGACCTGGTTCCTCCTGAAGCTCCGATCCAGGGCCAGAGTCCTGGACCAGCTGAGCCGCCGCCCGCCAGCGTCCAGCCTCCTCCCCCCTCCAGGGTCCCGCATCCGTCCCCGACTCTGTCGGCCCCCAAGCCTCAGACCCAAACCGAAGCCCCGCCCACTCCTTCCCCCTGCCAGCCGTCGCACCCTCCCCCTCCCTCCCCTCCTCCTCCTCCTCCCCAGCAGCTGCAGCAGCAGCTGTCGCAGCTCAGGCAGGACCTCCTCTACCCGGGGTTCCCGCAGGGAGACGCGGGCAGCATTGCCCCGCCCCCCCCCTTCTCCTCCAACAAGTGCGGGGACGACCTCCCCCGAGGTGAGTCGGACGCCCGTCCGTCTTCACGTTGGACCGGCAGAAACGCGTGACGGCAGTTTGTTTGTTTGTTTCCCTGCAGACGTCAACATTCTGAGGTTCTTCTTCAACCTGGGCGTGAAGGTGAGTTCTCGCGGCGCCCCCAGTGGCGCTTTAGAGTCCTGCAGCGTGTCCATCACGTCTCCACGGGGTGACTAACGCTGTGGTGTCTCTGCTGCCCCCAGGCCTACTCCATGCCCTTCTACCCCCCCTGCATTTACCTGCTCCCGCTGCAGCAGGCCCACATGATGCAGCCCAAGCCCCCCTCCCGCTCGCCGTCCCCCCGCTGCCCTCCGGCGGCGCCCCCGTCCATGCAGCAGGCTCCTCCCCCGCCCCACCCGTCCACGCCGCCCCGGTACGAGCACCAGGCACCGCCGGCGGAGCCCTCCTTCCCCCCGCCGGCGCCCCACGGGATGCCCTGCTCCTCGCTACCGTGGCAACAGGCTCCTCCCAGCAGGAGCCCGGTCTACCCGGTGGGGTACCCGCAAGCGCCTGCTCCGCACCCGCTCCCCCCGCTGTCCTCTCAGGGGTACCAGCCGCCTCGGGTCCCGGGCCAGCCTCTGTACCACGGGGCCCCGCCCCCTCCGTACCCCCCCTCCTCCCTGCCGTATCCGCCCCCCTCCGTCCCCGAGGAGGTCCAGGGGCTCGTGGAGCAGCTGCAGGACCCCTCCTTCCCCGGCCGCGGACTCCTCCAGACCCCCCCGGCTCTGGAGGTCCACCGCGCCGCTGCGGACGCCACCAGCAGGGCACTCATGGCGCCGTCGGGCTTCGGTGAGCCAACCGTGACACGCAGAGCGGCTGGCTCGCCACCAGGGGGCCGTCGGAGCGCCGCGTTGCAGCGAATCTCACCAGATGTTTGTTTTTTCCCAGCAGCTGGTAGGGAGATGAGAGACGGCGCCAACCGCGCCCTGCTGCTGTTGGACCCGCCCCTCGACCACCGAGCCGTGGTAAGCGCCGCGCTGACGGTCACACTGACGGGAACGAACGGCCGGATCTTGTGCTGATGGTCCGACGTCTCTCAGGTCTCACTGATGTCCGAGGTCCCTCCGAAAGACGTCCCCGGCCACTTCACTCCGTCCCCCTACCACAGCCCCCGACAGCCGGCCGCGCTGGCCCCGCCCTACCTGCCACCGGGGGCGCTGCACCAGTCGGTGGGCTGCCACCCGGAGGAGGCCTGGGAGGAGGCGGACGGCCTCCGCCAGACCACCGTGAACCACCGAGGGACGAGGAGGGGCTACAGAGGAGGAGGAGGTTGGAGGGGGAGAGGCGGCCCCAGGAGGAGGCCTGCGGGTGACATGGGGGCGGGGCTTAGCTACATGCAGTTTAACCCCTCCCACAGGGGATGGAGCCACGAAAGAGGCTATTAGCTCTCAGCCAATCAAATTGTCGCTTAAAAAGGCCGAAAAAACACGTCTGCACTACAACTCAGTCTGATCCTTTATCGACCTGCTGAAACGATGTTGTTTGTTTGTTTGTTTGTTGTTTATCGTTGAATGGCTCATCAGTTGAAAGATCCCACAAACGTTCATCTCAGCGGCTCTCGGAGCTGCCGATTTCCGGGATTTCCGACTTTTTTTTGCACCACCTGAATGCAGCATTGCGAACGCCCCGGTCGCCAAAGAACCAAATTAAATTGTTTAGACGTTGGAAGTGTTTGAAATGTTTGTTGTGCGAGACGTTTACGAGCATCTGCCAGATATTCAGTGCCTTAATTGACTGCTGCTGCTGCTGCTGCTGCTGTTTTTTCATTTGGTTCCTCAATAAAACATTTTGGACCCTTTGGAGCCGGTTTGTGACTGCATCACTGTCCGGGGCGATCAAATTACAACTCAGTCGGGAGCTTCGTCACTGAGACGTTTCAGTGAGTCTTTGACCCTTTTCAGTCCTTCTGGCCTCTCAGTTCTTTGTGAGCTGGATGCCTTTTGGCCAAAGAGTCCCGTTTGAGTCAGTCATTCAGAAGCAAGGAGGAAATGCTGTCATTTCTGCTGCTTGTGAGTATATTTTCCATTAAAATGGTTCTAGTAGCTCAGTTGGTAGAGCACCAGTCCCATCCTCAAGTGGTTGTCGGTTTAAGCCCACTGGTGATCGTTTTACTTGACATGAAACTGTTTCCTTTCCAGTCACGGTTGGTTGGTGATTAAACTTACAGAAAAGAGTTTAGCTTTCAACTCCTCATAGCGCAGGTGGTTGAGCATCAGTCTTGATTTTGGAGGATCAGGGATCAAATCCCATCAGGCATGAAATTGCCATTCAATCATTTGGTCACTTTCTGGAGTTCGATACTCTGAGTCACAAAGACGATAAAGTGTCCAGATATGAAAGTAATTATGTGACTTCTGCCAACATTTAGTTTTCTCAGTCAGTCAGTTGTTTGGCCCAAAGTGACAGAAGTGAAGGTTCCAAGGCGCTAGCAGCACCTTCTGCTGTAGTCTCAGTCTGACTGGTATTGGCAGCATTGGCACTGGTCTCACTTGGTATCGGCCCCTCCACCACAGGGATCGTCTGGCCGAGAGAGCAACAGTCCATTGGTTGGTTCCTGAAGGATTATTGCTTGGCTGGTGAAAGGGTTCACTTAGCTCAGTTGGTAGAGTAGCAGTCCCATCTTCAAGAGGAGGTGGGTTCAAATCCCACTGGTGATCCTTTTCCTTGAAATTAGGTTGTTTCCTTTCCGGTCACGGTTGGTTGGTTGGTCACTAAATTTAAAGAAAAGGCTATGGTTTCCAAGTCCCCATAGCTCAGTTGGGAGCCCATCAGTCCCATCTTCAGGAGGTTGCGGGTTCAAGCCCACCGGTCATCCCTTTCCTTGAAATTAAGTTTTTTCCTTTCCCAGAACTGTTGGTTGGTCACTTAACTTACAGAAAAGGCTGAGGCTTTCAAGTCCCTGTAGCTCAGTTGGTTGAGCACCAGTCTCATCTATCAGAGGTTGTGGGTTCAAGTCCTGTGGTGGAACATCCTCTATTAGTGATAAGTTTGTTGTTTGTACTCAAAAATGTTGTGTCTTCAGCGCCAAACCACATCAGCACTGCTAAGTTCACTTGGCTCAGTTGGGAGAGCGTTGGCCTGGAGTGCCAACTGATGTGGGTTCAAATCCCATTTAAGGAAACTTTGGCCAGTTGACACTCTGACCCTCAGAGTTGGTCGTTGAGCTCCAAGAGTGAAGTGCTTGTTCATCGACTGAGAGCTGCAGCAAAGAACCACCAAGTCAGTCAGTCACTGGAGTGAAGCACTCCACTTCTCAGGTCAAACTGAGTCAGTTTCGAAGGAAAACAACATTTCAAAAGTCTTTTCAACAAATTTAGCTTCCTGTTGTATGAACGATACAGATACTGATGCTAAAAACATGAGTTTTGGTGCAAAAACGACGAACTTTGGTATCGGTAGCATCGGCCGTCGGTATCGTTCCAAAAGAGACGATACCGAGGGCCGATACTACCGATACCAAAGTTTGAACCCACATCAGTTGGCACTCCAGGCCAACGCTCTCCCAACTGAGCCAAGTGAACTTAGCAGTGCTGACGTGGTTTGGCACTGAAGACACAACATTTTTGAGTACAAACAACAAACTTATCACTAATAGAGGATGTTCCACCACAGGACTTGAACCC
>JASSRZ010034597.1:0-15306 GCA_032164315.1 Malacoctenus gilli | reverse complement strand
CACACACACACACACACACACACACACACACACACACACACACACACACACACACACACACACACACAGAGTTACACGTCGGTGCATCGTAATAGAGCCACACACACACGCGCACACTCACACACACGCACACACACACACACACACACAGACTGAGCTACATATCGGTGCATCGTGATAGATACACACACACGCACACACACACACACATCCCCCCCCCCCCCATACTGAAACACTTCATTTTCAACAAATTATTTCCCAGATCAATAGCATTAATGGTAGCACCATTGTATCTGTATCCTCACCTTGTAGTGAAAGGTGTCTGGACACTGTTTGCACTGGTACATCCGGGTCTTGCAGTGGTGAATCATGTGGTTCTCCAGGTCCTTGCTATCGGAGGCAATGTGCTCGCAGATGGGACACTGATACGGCTGCCTCTGCTTGTGAACGCGCAGGTGCTGTTTAATGTAGCCCTTGTTGCCGCTGCTGTAGCGACACAGTCGGCACCGGTACGGCCTCTCGCTGCTGGGGATGTAATCCACCAGGCCGCCGTCAGGAGAGCCAACCAGCCCATCCATGCAGCTTACCCCGCCGCTGCCAGGGACTGCTCCGGCTCCATTCTGGAACTGTGCGTTGTCCTGAAGCTCTTTCAGGATGTCTTCATCTGAGGTGTTCTGGTCTGAGCGCTCCCTCAGCCTTTCAATGACAGTGAGCAGCGAAAGACTGATGCCAGCTTTGGTGGTGGGGCTCTCCTCATCTCCCTCAGTGAGGCCTAGTGTCTCTAAATCCTCCTCTTGGCCCTCACTGTGAAGCTCCAGATCCATAAGAGGTGGTATTGTCCCCACATCGGACGTCCTCTGTCCATCTTGGGTCACCTCTAACAGCTTCTGGCTCACGTTTTGAGTTTGCGTTGTCGTGGTTTTCCCACCCACCTTAAAGGGGGATGTCGGCAGCTCAGTTGTCCTCATAGGCATGGCCACCAGGGCTTCAGCTGCCAATGAGTGCAGGCGGAGGGACTCTGAGTGGGTCCTCTTGCGACCAGCTGGAGGAATGTTCTCATCACTCTGTGGGTCGCCACTTTTAGGGTACCCATCAGCTGCTAAAGTCTGGCCTTCACCAGTGCTGTCTGAGGCAGAGCTGAGCAACAACTCATCTTTGGCACTTTCAACATAGTCTTGCTCATCCTTCTTCGCTTCCAGTAAGCTTTTGTCCATGTTCACGTCTGGACTGAGGAGGAGGGGGTTGGTTGTCATTATCGAATCCTCAGCGGAAGGAAGGCGCTCCACAATCACGTTGATGTGTCCAGCACTGTTCGGACTGCTGTTGATGATCTTTTGGGCTGATGACAGTAAGCTGTCTGTGACCGAGGCACCATCCTCTACTTCCACCTCTGCCTCACCTTCCGTTTTCACTTGCACCTCCACCAGGGGCTCCTCGGAGGTCAGACTTTTAAGGGGGTCTGAATGTTCCTCCTCTTCCTCTGCTGCTTTTGGAGTTTTGCCAAGATCAGAAAAGGGAAGATTTAAAGTGTCTGGTTTGTTCTCGACAGCCACAGGCACACACAGTTGGAGTTTGAAGGCAGTTGGAAGCTTTTGCAGGTTTTTCTCCTGGAGAACCGGAGAAAGAACAACGATTTCCTCTCTGGTTGCATTGTTAAACCCTGGCAAATCTCTTCTATCATCTTCATCCTCAAAGATGGGGTAGGAGCAGTCAACGAGGCCTGCATGCTTCCAGGCGTGGGTCTTGAGCATCCGCTGCTGGCTGCAGACGTAGCTGCAGATGAGGCAGCGGTACAAACCGTACTCCTCATAGCTGTACCACTTCTTCTTCTGTGGAAGTTCCTTGCTGCAATCCTCTGAGGTTTTAATGTTCTCTGCACCAAGGCTACAATCATACCTTGTCCAATCACCCTCCAGCTTTTCTGAAGCATCTACCTGCACCTCCCTGCATGCGTCCACATTACTTTTCAGGTTGCCTCCATTTTCAAAGTGCAGCCTGACGTGAGCCTCCAGCTGCCCTTGGTCCCTGGATGTGAAGTGGCACTCAGAGCACATGAGGATGAGGTCGCTGTGGTGCTCGTTGTGTTGCTTCAGGTGTTCTCTAAGCAGCGGCAGAGTTTGGGACAGATAGGGGCACAGGCTGCACTGATAGCACGTCACTGTCCGCTTGTGATCACTGCTGTCGGGGCACCCCGCAATCTCTGTGACCATTGAGGTGGTGATGTTGTTGTTGTTACTGTCACCTGTGTCAGGTGAGGAGATAGTTCCTTCTGTGCCATTTAGTCTCAACTCTTCCTTACGGTTTCGCTTAAATTGTTGACAAGAGGAGTTTTCACTGCTCCCTCTTAATTCCTGATTGCCCTCCTCTCCCTCTGCAGAGAGAGACAACTGGGGCCCTCTCTTCTGTGCGACATAGCGACGCTGGGGCCGCTTCTCCACGATCTTGCTGAGCTTCTCGATGACTTGGACCAGAGAGTCGCCGGCGTGTCTCTGCTGAGGACTCTGAGGGCTGTCCCCCCGAGTTGACTGTTGAGTATGGATTTGGGACCCCAGCTCTGACGTGGTCGGCAGGGAGGAGTGCGAGAGTACAGCCACATTGCTGATCTCTTCCATGACCTGGCACACAAAGGTGAAGAAAGAAATGGGATCATTGGACTTGTTGTGAAATAGCTCTCTGCCATGAAGCAAAGACCTTTTAAGTGATGGGCATCAAGTTAGGTATTTTATAACATGGGTAACAAAGAAAATTTTTAGCGCCAGTGACACAAAAGTGCGTCACTGTGCCCTAATTCTACAGCGGTACGCCAAAATGGCCATTGTTTTTTGAGTACATACTCAGTACACTTGAAGGCTGTTGATGTTTGGAGATACTTTAGAGCAGGGGTGTCAAACTCCAGTCCTGGAGGGCCGGCGTCTGAAAACTTTTGGAGGTTTCCTTGCTCCAACACCTGCTTTAAATTAGTATGTTATCATCCTGCTCAGCAAGAAGTCTGCTAACGATTATTGAATTAATTCAGGTGTGTTGGTGCAGGGAAGCATCGAAAAGTACTGAAACGCTGGCCCTGCAGGGCTGGTGTTAGACACCTGTGCTTTAGAGTCATGAAGTAATCATTTGGCTAGTTGCCTGAGTGTTTTCAAAAATGACACTTTAATTTCGGCATAGTCGGTTGAATGGCAGCACCGAAATTCCCTATGAAATGGAGTACATTTTAATTGGCGTTTAATCATCCAAGGCCCAAGAAAAGAAAGATCAGTGGGTTCAGATCCCTGCCTAACCATTAAAAATGCCTTCAACCATGATTGTTTTTAATTTGATTTTCAGACATTTCTTTTAAAATGATCCTGATCTTGATACGAATGATCCTCAACAATTTTTCCAAGCACCATGCCTTTGGTGCGACAGAATACAAATATCATCTTATAATTTAATGACTTTTAATCACTAGTTTTTCCGCAATACAGATTTATTGACTTGGAAGTTTTGATGCAAAGGGCCCAAAGGGGAGAGGATTCATTTAATCAATCGCTCTGATACACAGTGAAATAAACTCTTTGGCTTCACTGGCTTTAGGTCCAATAAAATGTTTTGATTTGTTCCACAGTCTCAAACTTTTTCAATGAGCTTGTTTGCTTTATTTTTTTTAATATCAAAGTAGTTTGCATGCCTGTAGGCATTTAAAAACAGAACATAAAATAAGAGACTTTCATTGTAATGGGACTGACTAAGTTACTTTTCACAGCAAGTTTTATTTCCAGAATAGAGGGGAGAGTCCGAATTCTTGCTTGTGTTTTATGTCTATATGGACAAAAGCCTCTGCCAAATGAAACTGTAGAAGGAATGGGAAATTGTTGGTATGTTGGGAGATAGAAACCATTACTTTTGTTAATCCTGAAGATTTAATTTTTCAAAAAAATGGGGCAAAAGTTAACACTGCCATCTTGATTCATCTTAGTGTGTGCCATAAAAAAACAGTGGTTAGTGGTAAAAAGCTAAATACCCTTTTTCATTCATTAACTAATTTGTAAGTCAAGGATGCGAGTTTTTACTCACTATGTATGACTGAAGCCTCATCAGCAGGACAATGAATGAAAAGCGCATAAAATCAGACAGTTCAAACTTATCAGCTTCAGTTTGTTTTAATCAGGCACGAGTCTGGCTCCCACATCAGCAGACCCCCAGCCTGGCCTGGAGATGGCAGCCCACCCCACCACCTTCCACTCACTGCCACCTGAAACTGGATGGTGTCATCATGCAGCTCTGCAGCAGAGCCTGATAACAAGCAACTTATTGCAATCAGGTGTGTTGGCACTGGGACACATTAAAAACATGCAGGGCTGCAGCCTCCTAGGACCAGGATCCAGGACCAGCGGCCCTCGAGGAACGGAGTTGGCCAACCCTAGTTTAAGCCCTAACCATCCACAGACCAGGAACAAAGCAGAGGCTCCAAGATTTCAAGATATGGGGCTTTAAATTTCTGCAGATCACACCAAATTCGTCCGCCAGTGGAAATGTTTATTTCCTGTTTAACTGTGCATTTATTAATGATTCTACATTGCAAAAGTAAATGACAATGAGACATTCCTTTGGTGAAATCTCAAGTCATAAAGAAGCTTCGCTTACAAGACAGTAGTCCACAAAAAACAAAAGTTCATCTGCTTAAATTTGTTCTTTTAACGAAAATCACTGTCACCGAACCCCAGTGTGTTTACCAAGCCCTTCATAAGTTGTTTACAAATAAAGGAAAGCAGTCGAACTGCCCTGATAAGTGTGACTCTGCTCATGATGAGCCTGTTTCATCCCAGCAGAAGACACGTGTATCTGTGTACATGCTGAACGAGGAGGAAATGAGTACAAGTGATTGGACGTTATTCCCCTCCTTCCCTCCCTCTTTCTGACCGCGAACGATGTTCCTCTTTGTGCCCCCCCCCCTTCTGCTTTACTCCGACATCAAACAGTGACGGATGAATAATTTGAGGAAGGGAGAGTGACCCAAATGTAACCCGGCTGATTCACCACCCACCCCGTAAAAAATAAGTCACTGAAAACAACAATGCGAGGTGCTTTACATTTGCCAAACGACCAATTTGCACCAGAACAATGACTTGCCAGGTAGCTGAGCCGTGAGGCGCGCAACAACACTTTGACAGGGTTTCCCTGCAGACACCCCACCATGTGCTCGAACCCGTCTCAGATGAGCACCTGTTATGTCAGGGTCTAAAAATATGTCACCACCCCTCCCTGTTTCTCACTGGCTCCATGCCCGAACACCTTCCACCCTCCCTTACAACCACTCTGGTTTTCTCCCAGAACTTAAACCACGGCTGCTCTGAGCCCAAGAACACTTTCACCTTTACACACACTCCCAGGGCAATTAAACATCTCTTTTAGCTCCCTAGTATAGCGTAGCAGCTCCAAGAGACGCACGAGTCTCCCACAGTGCTAGCAGCGGCGGCACACACGAACGCACAAGGACGTTTTGATTACAGTCCCAGTTAATGAGTAGCGGAGAAACGCTGGGTCGGCTCTAAACGGAATTAGACTCACTGGCACAGAAAGGTTCGATGCTCTTTGTCCTCAACGCATAAAAACGGCGTTCTTTTATTCGTTAGCCATAAAAAAGTGGCGTCGCTCCCTCTCCCACATTGCAAAATGGCGAGGATGGAATATCAGTCACGTGACTTGGAGTTTTGATCAGGTGACCAAACGAAGGGGCTCGTTCACCGTGGGCCTGCTTGCTGATGCATTCAGGTACTGCTACGTAAAACTCCCCTTCGTGTACTCAATACTGGAATCATCCCAACCGAAAATTTTGGCATCAAAACTTTGGAGAAATCACTTCAGGATTAATTTCAAAATCAGGACATCACTTGTCTAACATGCGATTCCTTGAATTGAGGCAAGAAGAAGAGGCACAGAAACATACAGCCCACAACCTTCAGTTGTCACACAAATATGAGCAATAAATAAAACTTTAAGATGGCAAGTGCAATTTATTCAGGAATAATTTCAGCAACAACTAGCAATGCTTCACCTAAATCTACAATGAAAAGGTCATATTACTTTGTGGTGGTTCAGTTTGGCGGATGTATTTTCATGCCTCAAATCGAAACATGTGAACAGAATCAACAGGAGCTCCATAATGATAAGACATAGGTTCTCTATGTATGCATGTATGTATGTATGTATGCATGTATGTATGCGTGTGTGTGTGTGCGTGTGTGTGTATGTGTGTGTGTATATGTATGTATGTATGTATGTATGTATGTATGTATGTATGTATGTATGTATGTATGTAGGGTTGCCAACCGTCCCTTGAAAAACTGAATCGTCCGGTATTTTGTAAGAAAAGCACCCGTCCCGTAATGAGTGGAAAGGGAATGAATTCTGTTCTCGTTTTAATGTGAGTCAAAAAATAGCCAGTAAAAAGTTAATGGAAAATTAATAACAGTGTACGTGACATTAAATTTTACGGTAAACTTGTTCCCGGGCCTCGTCCAGCGTTGCAACTAATGAGCCGACAACATATTCACACAGGAGTATGATGATCCAGAAAACGCTCATCCCATTGGTCAAGCCAAGTGTCGTTCGCGGAAAAGATAGCGGAATACAACAGAGCAGCGTGTGCTGAATAAGTGTTCCGCTCATCTAATTAAAGGTGAGCTCATCGACAGCCTCAATTATGAACTGTCTTGATCAGAGTTTCACTTTGCAGCACTCGAAGACAAACTCCTCACTGCCACAAGAGCTCAGAAGAAATACAGGTGTAAAAAGGAGGCGGTCTCCACATAATGTGGCATTGAACTGATGTTTTTTTTTCTGTTTGCCTACAGCTATAGCCTACAGTCTTGGCATTTCACTCATTTTTTATTCTTTTTTTAAATTAAAGTTACCTCACAAAATCCTGAACATCTGTATTTTGTACTTCTACTTTCTCACAAAAGTGTAGTTCACCAGCAGAACCCTCTTTTTCTCTTATTGGTAATATTAGCTGATTTTCATTACAAGTTAAAATGTGTCCAGCTTTAAACAGAGACCTATTGTTGAACAATGCAGCGTCACTGAACCCGAAGGAAACTGACGACGAAAGCAAAGATCTCGTTTAGCCTCTCTGGCATATTTATTTGAGGCCAACACACTGAGCAGCTCCTGCTCATGAGGTGAACCTCTCATAAAATGGGTACAACAAAAAGGGAGAAGAAGAAGAAAACGTGAGTGCTCACTAAACCTAAACGTTGCCCTTACTTGTGTCACGTTGTGATGGGAGTCAGAAATTATATTTACAACATGAGTACACATAGTAAAATCTCTGAACATCCCATACGGGGTCCCTTGAAATGTGTAGTAATTAATATTTACAAAAATGAATGATGAATTTCTCTATGATTATGGACACTTGGTTGACGTGGTGCCAGGGTGCACTCTGTGAAGTTGAGTTGTGGGTTTAGCATAAGGCCAAAGTACTTGGAGCAGTCTCGCAAAGATACTTGTGTGTATTGTAATGTTTGTTTTCGTTTGGCACTTTTTCTGTCTGTTTAGGTTCATGTCAGAATCACTTCTCAACCGCACATGTATGCGACAAGCCCCTCAACGGTTCTAACATAAGTACTTTGCGCTATCGAAAGCCAAAACCAATCAGGGCAATTTTTTTTTCTGTTTTCACATGAATGTCACTACTAGTCATGGTAGCATTGACTGTGAGTTTCAAGGGTGAGCACTGAACAGTGTTGTTATTGAATGGTTAATTAATGACGGTTACATAAGCAACAAGCAAGAGAGGGAGCAAGCACTGCATGGACAGTCACGTGTCCAAATAGTTGCTATGGTAACGTGACAGGTCTTGACCTCAGAGTTAAGTCAGCCTCTTCACATCCTTTGATGCGTTCATTACAGCAAAGGACTCTGTGTCAGCATAGAGGTAGATGTAGTGTCAGGGCCTCCACCTCTGGCTCCGCCTAGGGGCAGGTTTCTCTCTCCTTGGCACCGGGCATGTGAAGGAGCTGCTGATGACCTGATTGCTTTCACCTGCGGTGGGGCGTGGTTTGCAATCGCACCGCTCCCCAAGCACTCCTTAAAAGCCAGCTCAAACCATGCTATGATGCCAGACTGTAGACAATGTTCCCTGTAAATTGGTTCCCACCACACATGTAACTCGTTTAAGTAATGTTTTCTGTGGGAGTTAGTTAAATCAATTCTCTATGAATTGTGTTTTATGGGTTAGGAAAACAGATCTGACCGAAGTTTTTGTAAAGAGATTGCCATGGTTGCAGACTGTCAGTTGATCAGTAGTTTGGCACAAGTAGACGGACAGAAATTTGTCTGCATTAAACTCGAAACTAATTGTTAAAACAACTCACATTTCACCAAGAGGCGACTGAAGGTAGGATTTAGGTTGACTTTGGTTGGAAGTTACTATGAAATGTTCATGTTCTAATGTGAGTATTTTGTTTCCAGGTGTCACCGAAACCAACTGTTCCTGCACCTGCTGGTTTGATTAAAGGAGTGACCAAGGAAAACGTTGGTGCTGTTTGGTAATGGTAAACGGCTCGTAGATTTTCCTGATGACAGTTTTGTCTTTTGTGTTGTATCGGTTCATATCTGTGATTCACTGTCTTTTTATTTTACACTCTTCTGGGTTTGCAGAGACCTGAACGGTGGGCCCGACGTTTCATGGGACGGCAGACTAGACCAGATGTCTCTCAACCATCAGCTGATCTGGCAAGTTCTTAAACTGGTTCTTCTCTCTTTCAACAGCGAACTCCCACAGCAACATCCACGGTGGCTCTCCCATACACGACAGCGATGCCTGCATCCCTGAGGGAAGAAGCCCTCACCTGGGCCCAAATCGTAGCAGCAAAGGTATTTTTGTTCCTTGCCATGTTTGCCGACTGTACTTTTCTCCTTCAGACTTCCACTTCATGGCTTTTGTCCCAATACAGATTTCTACACCATGGAGGCTCTTCCGGATGGACCTTGAATCCTCAACTCCTACACTTTCACCAGCTCAGTATTTCCATCTATTACACACATGTTCACATTGGTGCTTAAAGCTTTTCAGCACGTCTGTCCCTGGTTGATTTTGGTTTTACTACACATACTACATGCTTTCCTCCAAAACAGCATAGAGATGTTTGTTCTTTACTCACAGTTGTTGAACACCTTCAAAGTCTGCCATTCATATTCTTAAAATCCTTTCTTTAAATCTAACTTCTTTGTTTAATATTTAATACAGGGGCACTGTCGGTTGGACAATCACCATCTCTATGATTAAAGTCTATATATTAAATCTCCCTAAACCATCGTGAACCACCAGGCCACCCAGGGATAAGAGGCTCACCCCCCCCCCCCCCGCTCCTGAAACCATTAAGTGACAGGCATATTGGCGAGGCCGGGCTGTGAGGGCCAGTCATTCTCAGGCTGATAGGAGGTATGAGGCCTTCTCCAGGAATGATCAGTGCACCTGCAACTCGATCACATTCTTGGCCTACCATGCTGAGGGAGTCCACTTTAGCACAGCGGAGCTGGACCGAGTGCTGGAACAAGGGGATTCACTTTACATATGCGCAAAAATGAAGCTCATTGAAGAGGGACGGTTCTAAGACGACCACCTCACCATAGAAGAGATCCCACTTCAGATACACACACTCACACATACAGTGTTCAGAAGGGAGAAATTGGGTACAGTTATGTGAAGGATGAAGAAGTCAGCCCTCAATTGGAGCAGTGGTTTATGCCCCTTGCCACTCGTCTTGAGTGTTTGTCTGAAGAAGTCAGCCATGCTTTACTCATGGTTTCACCCGAATGTTTTGCCATCTTTTGTGACGAAAGAGGCAGGTTTGGTATCTTCGTCTCGCACTCAAGAGATGCATTGGGTTTGCCCTTCAGTGAAACTGCAGTGATGCTGACTTTCAGTAACCTGGGTCAGCTGGTCCACCACCCGAAGACACTTTTCCAAGAGCGTGGTGCTGAGACCAGGTATGAATTTGTGCCCGTCTCATTTAAGCCAGTCACAAATTATCCTGAGCAACCAAGAGCTGAACCTAGTGTTCCACGTCGGAACGTAGATGTTCCCGCGTTGCCAGCAGAGGACACTGCTAAACGGGTCTCTGCTGAGCAAATGCACACGAGCACCCTCCGTCACACAGCACACATAGGTCCCACTTTACAGCAGCCACCGGTAATTAAAACTGCTTTCAGAAAACTTAAAAAGGATCACCGGCGTAAAGCAGCTCGATGCTGTACTATTGAACCAGCACCTGAGACATTCTCAGCTGAGCTTAAAATGAAAGAAAAAGCCCGACTTGAAAAACAGCAGTATGCCTGCAGCTTAGAGGTGAGGGCAAAAAAAATACAGGCAGTTACAGATGGATACACAACTGATCCAAAGTACAAAATTAAACGGCTTTTATCATCAAGACTTTGTTATCACACTACTCAAGACAAAGTAAGAGCATACAAAGTCCTGATGTACCAAAACGATGCTGCTGTTAAAAACAAAAAGAAACCGTATCGTGTCCAAAAATATAGAACAGACATCGTGTATCAGAATCGGCAAAAAGGGTACATAGTTAACAGATACAACACAGATAAAGACTTCAAATACAAACAAGAAAGCACTTTTTCAGTAGATACAATACAGATCCTAGTTTTAAAGACACACATAAAAGGCACTATACTCTAAGATATTTGAAAAATTCATCACATAGGAGAGTATATAGTACCAATCTGTATAAGTTTAACGACAGTTACAGAAAAAGAAAATTACAAGACATTAAGACTCGTTATCACACTGACCCCAAATTTAGAAGGCAACACAGAGCGCTGCACAAAACACAAGAGGGACAGGTTAGCTTCTGACACCATATTGTGCATATGATACAAGTTGCAGTGTGCACTGAAGATCCGGAGAAGGTACAGGTACTCCAAAGCAGCTTGTCAAGAGAATATACCTGAGCTAACCAAACTCCAGCACAACATGAGTGATTTTCAGGCACAGGGGAGTGGATTTCAGCACCAGCTGGACGTCCCTGGGCAGCAGCCACCGCTCAATGGAGCTGCGCAGGAGCCTCCAGTCAATGGTGCTTGTCTTGAGCCTCAGGTCAGTGGTGCTGTTCAACAGCCTGAGGTAGGTGAACTTTTGCAAGCAGCCATTTCTGCGTTTCGTCAGCAGGTTCGTGAGGGACCCACCTTGATTTGTACGGTGTGTCACAGGACACTCTTTCCAAATCAGGTGAAGCGTTGCAACAGGTCCAAATATGTTGGCAATGTTCACACTGTGGCTGCTTGCTTATCGGGCACATATGTTCACTTGTGTACCCGGCACTGTTCAGCCCCATGTACCGTGTCAGCTGACAGGAGACAGGAGTGGATTTGTCACACCTGTGATAGGCATTTGGGAAGGGGTAACATGCCTCCCATAGCAATGGCAAATAATTTGGAGGTGTCTGTCATTCCCCCAGAACTTAGTCAGTTAAATGTGCTTGAGAGACAAGTTATTGCTCAGATCCTGCCATTTGCAAAAATCATAGCTCTGCCGAAAGGCCAGCAGAGAGCGGTACATGGGGCTGTGGTGTGTGTTCCTTCCGAAATGGAAACAATCGTCAACTGCCTGCCACGCCCCAGAGAGGAAGCCCAGCTGCTGCAGGTTAAGCTGAAGTGTAGAATTAGCTACAAGGGCCATCAGCACTTCTTCACAGTAAATATGAAGAATGTGTTGGACGCGTTAGCCGTGCTCAAAGAGACTAGCTCTGAGTACAAGGACATTTCCATTGATCGCGATGTAAATTATGATGATCTCTTTGAGGATGACCCCTTTGATTTAGAGATGGAGGAAACCTCCAATGCAGATTTGCAAGAAGCGCTTGCAGCCCCCATCACCGAGGAACAGCCTGTGGAATGGACTGGAGAGAAGCAGCCGGAGGAGGAGCAGGAGAAGGAGGAGCTTCGTCCAGGTTTGACCCTCGACACATGCATGCAGCCTCCTGATATCGCTCAAGATATTTTGTCATGCGGTCATGGAATTTTTAGCATAGCACCTGCCCAGGGAAACAAGCCTGTTGGCATTTTCACGATCTATGTGTTAGAGGCTAAAGCATTCCCTGTTCAGTTTCCTGCAGGGAAGAATACACCATGTGAGCCCAGAGCTGTGAAACTCTCCCCAAGCATTTATTTTAATGTTTGCCTCTTGTCTGCAGACACCCTTTTCACTGTAGATCAGAGTTATTTGTTCTTTGCTCAGTTTGCGAAAGAGACACACATGGCTACCAATAGCATGTCAATTCAACTGTGCAAAAGCAAGCCGGTGACTAGAGATGGACGCGTCATTTCGAGTAGGATGCTCCAGAATAAAGAAAAGGTGGAGAAGCTCATTACTGATAGAGGTGCTACTAGGTTTATGAGACCACTGAGGAACACTGGCTTATTGGGAGAAAACTCTCCAGGATCTCCACGCCATGGTGCATCAGCTAGGTAAGATGACCTTTTTCCTCGCTTTCTCTGCCGCTTAGATGAGGTGGCCTGAGGTGATCGAGGCCATTAAGGCTCAACAGGGAGAGCAGGTCGACTTCTCTCAGCTTGACTGGAATGCCAAGTGGGACAATCTGAGGAGCAATCCATTCACAGTGATGAAACTCTTTGAAAAAAGAGTTGACGCACTGATGAATCACCTGATTCTGTTGCCAGCTCAGCCTATTGGTGAGGTGGTGGATTGTGTTTACAGGGTAGAGCTTCAGGCGAGAGGGAGTCCTCACATTCATATGTTGGCCTGGGTCAAAGACACTCCAGAGTTTCGGGAGGACCTAGAGGACCGTGTGTATGAATTTAATAACTGCTATATCAGCTGTGAGATGCCTGACTCAGACACCGATCCCAAACTCCACCAGATCGTGTCTGAGGTCCAGATGCACAGCAGGAGTCACTCGAGGTCATGTAAGAGGGGCAATGTGGTCTGCAGGTTCAAGTTCCCAAAGTTGCCTGTAGACCGCACCATGATAACGTTTCCCACCATTGAGGATGTGCAGGCTTTCCTCGATGATAACGAACTGAGCGAAAACTGCCTGGAACCTGACGAGCAGTTGCACGGTGGTGCGGCGGCGGGAGATGAGCGCCCCAGCGCCAGCCGCCAAGGTCAGTTGTGTGTGGAGGAAGGGGAGCTGGGGGAGGAGCGACCCAGCACCACTGGAGAGGCACGGCGAGGAGGTAAGAAGCACCTCGACAAAACACAGAGGCCAGAAAAAAGCTTAAGCCCGTAAGGGACTTGCTCGCCGACCCAACTCAGTCGTTTGAGGATTTGGATGACTTGCTCCAAAGGTGCAACTTGACCTACGAGTACCTGGGGCATGTCTTTAATTTAACAAAGGGCTATTGTCTTTTGTACAAGTGCCACCTGAACGACTGTTGGGTCAATGCGTACAATCCCCATCTGCTTCGAGCGTGGCGCGCTAACATGGACATCCGGTATGTGCTAGACGACTACAGTTGTTTAGCCCACATTTTGTCCTATGTTTCCAAGCCGGAGCACGAAATGACCCAGTTGTTAGATGGAGTCAAATAATTGAAGGACGTCGATGTCAACGAAAAAGCTGGCATGAAGGTGATGATGCAGGCGTACATGAAACACAGAGTCTCTGTGAGTCTCCCAATGAATACATTAAAGCATATGGATGGCTATCGTGAGGACGTGTGGATGTCGGGGCTACCAGATAAGTACTTCGCCAGACTGCCGACACCACAGTTCCAGGATATGTGTATGGCCGAGTGTTTCTCGCAGTACAGGGTTCTTGCCGGTCTGCAAACTCAGGGTCCGAATGCCATTCGTCTGATGAATGATATGGGCTTCATTCAACTAAGAACAGTGGGCAAACCTGCCGTTGTTCGATTTACTAAATTTTCCGAACAAAAGGATCCGGAGAAGTTATATGGGAGACTCTCTAAACTCTGTTATTCTCACAGGTCCGTCGCTGAAATTAAGAACCAGGACTTTCCCACTTACAAGTCTTTTTACAAAAATTAAATTTTACAATCAGACAGAGTCAAAACCTGCGTGGACTTTAATAGAAAGCGCTACGAGGGCAAAGGCAAAAAAGTCAGGAAGGTCCTGCGCCAAACGCCAGGCATTCTTTTGCTCCGGCGGTGGAGGCAGATAGGTTGGATTGTGCTGCAGAAAGAGAGCCTCTGGCTCCTGAGGATATTCAGGGAGAGGACATCCCTGAGTATCGGCCTGCCGAAGCTCCCACCGTTTCAGCGGTCGAGGCTGAGCCCAGATGTGGTCATTAAGATGTACAGATGCCTTAATGAAATGCAGGCATCTATTTTTTACACTGTGCAGGACTGGTGCTACAGACTGGCGTGGAGCCAAAGTCCTGAGCAGTTTTTCTACTTCGTCTCCGGAGGAGCAGGCTTCGGTAAGTCGCACGTTATCAAATGCATACACGAGGAGGCCACCAAGATCCTGAGACGGCTTCCGCGATTCCGAGACCGCGCGGACATGTCCCTACCTGCAGTGTTACTGTCCGCGTTTACAGGCACTGCAGCGTTCAACATTTCTGGGTAAACGCTCCACTCAATTCTGAAGCTTCCCAGATCGCTGAAACTGCCATATCAGGGTCTGGGAAATGCAGTTGACAAATTTAGAGGAGTATTCTCGGGCATCGATAGTGATCGAGAAAATCTCCATGGTGTCGAAAGAGCTGTTTGCCTACGTCCATTGGCGATTTCAACAGATTAGGGGAAACGAGAAACCTTTTGGTGGCATTTCTGTGCTCGAGGTTGGGACTTTTATCAGCTTCCGCCACTAGGTAAAGCTAAACCGCTCTGCGTTTTCGAGGAGAGCGTGCTTGATCTGTGGAAGGACAACTTCCGCATGGTTGACCTTACAGGGATCATGCGACTGAAAGACGACCGGGCCTTTGCCGAGCTGCTGAACCGCATCAGAGTGAAGCAAAGGAGCGCTCGTCTGAGCAAGTAAGATGGAGCGTTTCTCGCTGAGACAGTCCACGACCTGAACGACTGTCCTGTCAACGCTCTGCATATTTATGCGACGAGCAAACGGGTCGACGCGTTCAATTCGGATGCAATTGCTGCCCTCTTCTCTGATGCCATTGACATCAAGGCAGAGGATAACAGGAAATGTCCGCACGGGTGTAACGTTAAATGCCGGTACATTGAAGGGTAAAAAAGAGGGATTTGCCTGACAGCATCCGAGCAGGAACAGGTGCCCGCGTCATGATTGTTTGAAATCTGGACGTGGAGGACGGGATGGTAAATGGGACATTCGGCACCATCGCACACATCGTCATTGACGAGCGCGCG